>CACRXK020004395.1:0-31909 GCA_902702795.2 Paramuricea clavata | reverse complement strand
GGCCTGTTTACATGGAGGTAGGGTGACCCTAGCAGAAGGGTTACCCTAGCAAGCGGGTTACCCTACTGCAATATGTTTTATAGGAAGCGTTTACATGCACGCTAGGGTTACCCTAGGGGTAGGGTTACCCTATCAAACAGATAGGGTGACCCTAGCAGCAGGGCTATCTTTTTGTTTACATAAGCCATGTAAACGCGTCAGGTAGGGTTACCCTAGCAAGCGGGTCATGTTTTATACGTCCTACTGTGACAGACAAACAAGGATATGGCGTCGCTAGATTATACATATGAACCCTGATATGAACATATCAGCCTGGCGAGCATTTTAAACGACACCAGAAAATAAAAAGGATAAGCAATTTACAAATAAGGAAGCAGAGGCATAGAACGAAGCTTTGACTTTGGACGAGAACGCTGCGAATGATGTAGTTTCGATAACAAATTGTCAAAGACGGCGAAAAGGAAGCAAAATTCCGGCGCATCCTCATCGACGTCAAAAAAACAAAATAAATGCTCTTGGTCAGCCGAACATGTCGAAAAACTGTTGTGTTGGACTATATCAAGGAATACATTACGCTTATTTACGCAATGCGAGTAATAGACCACAACATTGAAATAATAGACCACAACATTGAAATAACAGACCACGATATTGAAATAACCTCGGAAATAACAGACCACAACATTGAAATACAGCAAGCAAAGGCCCAATAAATAGCAGAACACAACTTGCCGCTAAAACTTTGCGTTTCGGCGCCATTTATCTAATACAGACCGCTTAGCGACCACGCATAGGTAGGGTTACCCTATCCAGCAACATAGCCCTAGCAGTAGGGTCACCCTACCTCATGTAAACGCTCGCTATTTTCTGACCCGCTTGCTAGGGTAACCCTCCTGATAGGGTCACCCTACCTCCATGTAAACAGGCCCTTAGTGATGCTAAATCAAGCATATGGCAAAGAATCTTGAATGATCGATTTTAAAATTTCACTGTGAAATTTAGCTTACAGTGAATAGCTAGATGTCATGATGATAATTAAGAGCAGCTATGTTTAAAAGCCGGGGAACGGGGAATCGAGGAATTGGAATTCCGGGTTATGCTGATCTCGCCCTTGACTTTGCCCGATTCATTGACACATCGCAAACTGCTGAAACCAACTGAAACCTTGTTAACATGAATCACTTTTTTGTAAATCCAAATAAAATTAAACCTCAACGGCTTAAGTTTCAATGACGAATTTCTTTTAGCGGTCTTAAAGCTTATCTTGAACAATTAATTATATTTGTATGAAATGGCGACTGGAAGCGAACAATGTTTATACTTTTATGAAACACTACACCGAACAAAATGAATTTTCGTTAACCAGCCAAATCTTCCAGTTTATCAAGATTTCAGCATGAGTTGTTATGTCTTTAATTATTATTAAAAGGGGGGACGGGGAATTGAGGATATTAATAGTGGGAAATGGGAATCGGGGAATTTTTAAAAGGGAATTTTTATAAGGGGTAATCTTTAAAAGGTGGTTCTTTAAAAGGGAAAATCTAGCTTTACGTGCGTGGTGCCTTTTAGATTTTTGACTTCAGAATCTTTTTCGCACATTAATTTACGATAGGCCTATATTATTATTCGTGTACTAGTTCTCACAGAAACGCACACTGCTATGCCTATGAGTATAATATTTAGCATGTATCAGTCTAGGGCTATCTTTAAAAAGGGGAACGGGAAATTGGAGAATTGGGAAATCGGGAAATCTTTAAAAGGGGGAATATTTAAACGGGGAAATCTAGCTTTAAAGTGCGTGGTGAAGTTAGATTCTGGACTTCAGAATCTTTTTTGTACATTAATTTACTATTATAGTATTATGATTTGTGTAATTGTTTTCATAAAAAACGCACACTGCTATGAGTATAGTATTTAACATGTATCAGTCTGAGGATATCCTTAAAAGGGGGAACGGGGAATTGGGAAATCGGAGAATTGGGGAATCGGCGAATTGGGGAATTGGGCAATCGAGGAATCGGGAATCTTTAAAAGGGGAAATCTTTACATGTAAAAGGGAGAATCTTTAAAATGGGG
The DNA here is from genome assembly GCA_902702795.2 of Paramuricea clavata. Taxonomy (NCBI): domain Eukaryota; kingdom Metazoa; phylum Cnidaria; class Anthozoa; order Malacalcyonacea; family Plexauridae; genus Paramuricea; species Paramuricea clavata. The sequence goes on along the minus strand of CACRXK020004395.1, from coordinate 29,833 downwards.
AATTAAGCTTTACGTGCGTGGTGTTAGCTAGATTTTTTACTTGAGAATCGTTTGCGTACATTAATTTACCGTATATTATGATTTGTGTAATTGTTTTCATAAAAACGCACATTGCTACGCCTGAGTAATTAACATATATCAGTCTACCTTGCCTAGCCGAGTAATTGCAATTGCTAGTTTCATAGCCGGCAAGTAGAAGTGATCAATAGAACGCTGTTCGCTGTAGGTAATAAATATACTATTGTTTCCGTATCTTCACTGAACTTTTAACAATATGGCTAACGTTATTAAGTTTTCAAACCTCAACTCAAGTGCATTTTTTCGAAATTTCAGTCGAAATTTCAGTCGAATTTTGAGTTAACGAGCCATTGGTAATTCCTATATGTAGGGCTAGCCCTCTTGTTGCTCAGCAAGCGTGGCCCTGGGGACGAGGAAGGGGCTAACCCTCCCTGTAATGCTGGTTTTCACACAACACTTAACTATTGCAATAGGATGACAAGTCTATTCTAGTAAAAGTCGAGATATTGACGTGTTTAAAAATCCTTAAAACACTGAGAACTTCAGCCAGTACGAAACCAAAAATTTCTAACCTTTAAAATGAAGTAAAATAGGTATATCGCAAATCAAAATACCAGTGGCGGATCTGAAAATACGATAACGCTCTATGTGACTGTGTCTCCCACTGAATTAAATTGCCAATTGACAAAAAGTGATTTTTAAGACCTTTACATATTTCTCCAAGTGCCTCCACAATTTTTTCACTGGGGCATGCCCCGCGGACCCACCTAGAGTTGTGACTCACAAGTATTAAATTACTCTCCCTCCCAAAGAAAAAGAGAAAATATTAAGAATACCTTGACCTTACATTATCAACTCGCTTAGAATTCAAATTTTAAAAAAGTTGCTGAAAAATAATACACGTTCATTCAGACCTTACGCGACCAGCATACCTGCTTGTAGTTCTAAAGTACCGCCATTAAATTCGTTCCAATCTTTAGACTGTACAGATACCCCGTACGCCTCTAAGGTGGTTATCATATCCCTTACATCAGTAATGTCAGGCACGTTCGTTAAAGTGACTTTTTCCTTCGTCAGTAAACTCGCTGCCATTTGTGGCAGAACGGCATTTTTTGCTCCAGAAATCTTGATTCTGCCTTGGAGTTTAGGTTTTCCCGCTACGATAAGTTCAGACATTTTTGAGACTATATATTTTTTAATCAGTTTGAAACAATTTTTGTTCTACTCGACTCGTAGATACGCTATGAAGGGACCTAACAATTCGACTCGCTTTTATAAACAGGAAAAAATGGTAGGGAATTTTTTCGAATTGCAGGGAATTTTTTCGATTAGTTTTTTTGTAGAGTGACTCATGAAAAAAATTTGTGCAATGCTTGGCAATAATCGGCAGTAGTTTAGCCGCAGGAGAGCGCAACTATGATGTAAGAATAATATATTATATTTTGATTTGGAAAATTTGAAATGTGATTATGTGAAGCATGTATAACACGTTTTAAGCCCTAGTTTCAAATGTAAAGGCGCACATTTTATCAATATACTTAATGATATAGGTTTTTAACATTTAACCTTCTAAAGTGTCATATTTTTCAAATTTTAATGCTAGGATGCATGCCGTGCTCCAAAACATTTATATTTTTAAAACATATGCAAATTCAGGGTCTTTCCCTGGGCCGGCTGTGGAAAAAATATACGGGAGTACTGACAGTATTGCATGTCAGTGATTTATACACGTAAATGGGTCATCCGTTGTAATAAAGAAGACAAGACTATCAGCTATAATCAGCGACAATGAATCGGGTAGGACACTTTGAAAGTGTCTAACCTCAATTTCAATAGTAGCGGTTTATGTCGGCTGAGCAACGACTAGCCTGAAAACAGACCTACGTTACGCCCGCCCTAAAATTCGCGGGTCGACGGAAAGGGCGAAACGTAGCTCTGTTTTCAGACTAAGCAACGACACAATGGAAGACAAAGCCACTTTAGATAAAATGTAAATTTAGTTACACATATTGAACATGCCAACATGGGGGAAGAGGGTTTATGTTCAGTGGCGTAACGTTATATCAGGGGGCCCCCGGTTCAACATTTTCGAAGGCCCCCCCTAGTAGAAGAGGCACGAGTCGAGCGCCATATATGCAGAAGTTTTCTAGGGGGTCCAGAGCATGCTCAGCCGGAAAATTTTTGAATCTAGACTCTCTGAAATGCCATTTCCTGGACTTTGGGGAGAGATTTTACGGAATTCTGATGGTCATAAAACGACATTGTAACATATCAGAGACCCTGACCAATGTTTTTGCTCTATCGCCTAAGCCTGGGGGCCCCCATTTAGGTTGGGGGCCCCCGGGTTCTCCCGGTCTGAGCCCATAGTAGTTACGCCACTGTTTATGTTACTCTTTCAGCCTAACTGGTCCACGAATTTTGTCACTGATTTTACACGATTATATCGACAATTGTACGTTGCAGAAACAAATCGTGCCTGATATTTCCCTGCCATGCAGTTTGTCTAATACCACGCTACACTGCAACTGAAACGTATTGGTTGAAATAACCAATTTGAATTGGTTGTCTCATAGAGCATTTTCTTTTAACCAATATTATTTGGTCAAAACAACCGAGAAATTGATGAAAAGAACCCATTTTTTGGTTGTTTCAACCAAACAAATATTGGTCAAATAAGTGCATCTGAGACGACCAATTCAAATTGGTTATTTTAACCAAATCCTCTACGGTTTCTAATTTTTTTATCGTTCTGTGGTCTCTAGATGGCTATCAATTGTATTCTTAATGTTCGGCAAGGTTTGGAAGGCTGTTGAACGGCAGTTTTTTTGGAACATTTGCCCCCTATACACCCCTTCCGCCAAGCTGTTCTGCTGCAAGCCAATTCCTTTCCCCTGGCCTCGCAACTGGGCAAATGGGAATGCTCTAACCTTTGGTGAACCCATCATTCAACACTGGACTGAGAACGATCGAGTCAGATGTGATGAATAATGAAGATTTTAATGCTTGAAAACTACAACAACGTTTACATTAAAGATAGACTGAAAACGATAAAAGTGCTAAGATCTAAATTAATGCCTCCGACTAATAGCAGACAACAAAGAACAAGTTTAATAATAGGCAGATCATTGAAAGTTAGAAAGGCCTTCGTGATAAAATTGCTAAGCTAAATGTGACAAATGTCTTAAATGAAACTGATTAACAAATAACAAAAGTTAGAAATAGAAGTGTAAACAATTATTAATTAAGTGTAACAATTAACGAAAGTTAGAAATGGCCTGGTCCACCATGAAAACCAGGACGGGTTTCTTTAAGGATCTTCAAATTGGCACCACATTTATTCAATTTTCCCACCATGTCTTGATAACCACGCTGGATTAATTCAAATTTTCGTACCACTGTTGAGCCTTGGGCAACCAGACCAGCAAGGACTAAGGCCGCTCCGCCCCGGAGATCTGTAGCCTCAACACGAGTCCCGTTCAGCTTTGAACCTGTCATAAATAACATGCATTATTTTAAACTTAAGCTTGTAGGACTTATATAGTTGTAACTAATCCATATTACTTTAGTACTTTGGCCAGGAAGCACTAGGCAGTAAGTTTTCACCCATAGCTAGGTTTGCTTTTGTATTTCTTTGTCAGTAAGATAAGTCCATACTGTACGCTTGTCATTAGCCTGCGAGCAGGCTAGTTTGTCATGGGTAAGCATATCAAATTTTGGTTGAATTTGATGTTTTTTCCAGGATTTGTACCTCGAGTTCAAAACGTAAAGCCGAAGATGGAGCTACTTGACGTCAGTTTTAGACAGTCTCTTTCTATTGTTTTACTAGTGTACCGAAATTTCGTATTTTGACTACGATTTAAGGAGTAATATAACGGTTTTATGAACTGATAATTTGAATACTTGATTAGCAATTAGAAAAAAAATGGAATAGCTGGGGGGGGGGGGTTGTATTAAACCTGTTTACAACATTCATATGTATTGGACAGCAATTCCACAATTTTGGCTTCGCTTTTCTTATAGGCCGAATGACTGAAGTTCTTGCTTCAAATATATATATATATATAGAGAGCTTACTATATGTAAAACGGGCTTAGAATCTCCATGATTCAATTTCATCACAAAATCTGACAGGGGTAATTAATATCTCCTTTGCCCCTCACATATTCTAGTACTATTATTACTGTAATAATCTTTATTGTACCTGCTTTCACTCCATACTCCCTTTCATTGACTTTCTCAATTACGGCTCCCATTTTCTTCAAACCATCCACATAGTTGAAACGACCATCATAGATTTTATCATGTATGATTGCGTACTCTTTTGTCATTGTGGCTTGTGCTTGGGTCATGAATGCCACCCATTGTGGTAGAAGGTCAGTGGGAAAACCAGGATAAGGACCTGTTTTGATATCAACCGGTGTAATGGTGCCATTCTTTAGTGAGATTACAATTAGGCCATATTGGCTGTAGCGATCTATTTTAACTCCAGCGGCATCAAGCGGCTGGCATATCGCCTTCAACATGTCTTCTTTCATGTCTTCTGGAACTTCAAATTCAACTTTACCTAAATTCGTACGTTGAAATTAATAGTTTGAAAGGCTGTTGGAGAATGCGATAATTTATAGGAAAGGGCGCTAAAAAGGACGTATAGTGCGCTCAAATATTGCGGTTTTGGTTGCCCAGTAACAGCATGTGTCTTTCACGTCATTCGTAATTAATTACTTTTGAAGGGGGTAATTTGTAATTTATAATAATTACCTTTTTTGAGAAGTAATTTAAATTGTTACTCTATTTTTTGGTAATTTTTACCACACTGTCGAGTACTCCAAGTTCTTCATGTACTAACACGGGACTAACTAAGGATGACCCTTCCCAGGGACGCCGGAGGGGCAGCCGCCCCCGTTGCCCTTTACCTGGAGGAGCAGGGGGCAAAGGTGCCCTTTCAATTTAAAGGATTGCCTTGGCGGAATAACGAATTGTCAGAAATGTTAGTGCATGTGATTCTTTTACGAATTTGCTTCAGAAAACGCAAGAAATGCAGTCATCGAGCTTCAAGAATAGCATAATCGCCTGGCGGAGAACCCCCTCGCACCCCTATCATCCAATAAATAGAAAACATGATTAGGCGAAGTTCAACTCCCGATATTTTGCAGCATCTCTTAGTCAGATATCAATTCAAAAGTGCCCTTTCACGAAAATCTGCCCCCCTTGCCTTTACATCGTTCCGGCGTCCCTGACCCTTCCTGGACTTTGTATGAGATTTGTTTAAAACTGATAAAGGTGTTTCTTTAAAGCCATAACATGGTACCTACCATTGGTCATAGCTGCAGCAATGGCGTAAGTACCAAATTCAATCCTATCAGGCATGACCTGATGAGTGACACCTTCAAGAGACTTGCATCCACGGACTCTAATCACATTCCATTTCGCTATCTTTTCTGTTATTCCAAACGGAGTAATTTTTTCCGAGATTAACACATCTTTTTCAATGGTGATTTGTGCACCCATCTCTGCCAGCATCTTAACCAAGTCACATATTTCTGGTTCAATCGCCGCATTTCGGATCACCGTTTCACCTTAAGAAGTAATAGTTATGCTTTTTTAGTTCTAGCTTATCAGTTCGTGCTGAAACATGCATGTCGGACAGTCAGGTGGATAACATATCGTGGTTGGTCACCTCACCTAGTTAATTAATTAATTAGTTAATTAATTAATTTGTTAATTAGAAGTGCTATAATTAGGTATTGTTAGTTAAATTAGTCGGTTATTTCTTTGAGTGTTTGAGTACTTCACAAGTCAATTATAGTCATTTGCTGTGTTAGCAATATTTGATAGTCAATTCATTGATCACTTAGGCAGGTATATAGTATACCTCAGGCAATACATTAGTTTGCTTTATATAAGATCGATAATTTGTTATTTGGTTGCAATGAGTATACATAGTAAGTATTTTAATTACTAAAGTGGTTGCCTATTTGGTTTATAGACCTTAACGGCTAACACGTTTTCAATATATCAACCAATTCACTTCTTTGTCTGTTTTCTACTACCACTTCTAAACTATACCTTTCACTAGGCTTGCAGCCATTATGGCAGTTTCCGTCGCACCAACAGAACTGTTCTTAAACGTGATTGTTGCAGGTTTTAGACCAGAGTCTGCCCTCATAGAGACGACTTCAGCACTCTCTTTAATCAATTCGGCTCCCATATCCTTCATCGCTTGTATATGATAGTCAACTGGTCTGCCTTTCTTCCCAATTTTACAACCCCCTGGCTTGTACACTTCAACCCTGCGTGTTCTGGCCAACAGGGGACCAAAAACTAAAAATGCAGCACGAATCTCGGCTCCTGCATTGGTTCCTGGTAGTGAAGATGTTGGGCTCCCTACATGTGAAGAAAAACCAATTTAGTTAATAAATGTCACGAATGTACGACTTTGGTATAGAAAGCATGGTTTGTTCACATAACTATTGCAATAGAGTCCAAGTCACAAGTCATTCACTCCAAGAGTAGCAATTCAAGTCGCAAATTCTTCTTTTTACCATGAATGGGGGAGATATGCCAATCTGGCTAAGTTGTAGATAATTTTCACTAGATATTTACACGACTGTACGTTTAAGTCAAGTCACAAGTCGTTAATCTGTTTAACAAGTCAAGTCAATCCCGAAAATCCATTACAAAATCCTAAGAATTGGAATTAATCGCTTCATTATCAACGTCTCGCTTTTAAATATACAGTATAGTTCGAATCTAAATCTTAACTGAAAATCTCCGCGTACATGTATAATGGCCTAAAAAATATTTGAAAAATCTTGCCCTCTTTCGCATGAACTTAACACGTTCGACATACCTGCTTGTAGTACTAAAGTACTATTAGGTTTGTCCCATTTCACTGTTACCCCGTACGCCTCTAAGGTCGATTTCATATCCCTAACATCAGTAATGTCAGGCACGTTTGTTAGAGTGACTTTTTCCCTCGTCAGTAAACTCGCTGCCATTTGTGGCAGAACGGCATTTTTTGCTCCAGAAATCTTGATCCTGCCTTGGAGTTTACGTCCTCCCGTTACCATAAGTTCAGGCATTTTTGAGACTATATATTTTTCAATCAATTTGAAGCAATTTTTAAACTCTGAACACTCGTTGATAAATTGCTGCGATATGAAGGGACCTAACAATTTCACTCGCTTTTATAGGCAAAAAATAGGAGAGGGGGATTTATTTTTGGCAGAAAATGTAATCGAAGGGAAAATATTTTACTGTGTCTGTGACTCATTCCAAAAAAAAAATGCAAGGCTTGCAGTTAATTATGCAGTTTCGCAGCAAGCGCTTTCACGTCCGGTATGATGTAAGGAATAATTTGAGTTGGGAAAACCCCGCCGAATCCAGATTTGCATATGTTACGGTATGCACCCTCGCATGAAATTTCAGAATATAAACACTTTTTGAAGGCTAGAATATTGAAAACCTTTATCATTTGAAATATTAATAAAATATACACCTTTTCAGTTTTCACTTAAAACTATCATATAATAGTTCTATTGCAGAAGAAATTACATCAAACCATTTTAATATAAAATTATGATTTATGGCCATAAATCGTGAACAACTCGTGTATGAACAGATAATTTGCTATAAGTCGCAGTTTATTTAGGCCTAGCTTTTAACCCTGGGTTTATTGAACGAATTGACCTAGCCTCCGTCGCAGCGTAGCTGTAAACGAATTGATCTAGTTTAGCCATCGCCACAGCGTAGCCGCCGTCTCTTGATTCATTAGGGAACTTTAGATTCGCTACGGCTACAAAATCTGATACGACTACGAGATTTTTCGTTAAATATCTGCTATTACAGACTTTCTATCGTCCTTTCCTTTGCATACCACATCTTTATAGCAACAGTTGCGCCAAACCACGTACTATTATAAGTTTTTAGTAGCTTGGTATTTAATGGAAAAAATCTCGTAGTCGTACTGACTAGATTTCGTAGCCGTAGCCGGCGAATCTAAAGTTCACTACTTATACTGATGCCTGCGGAGGAAGCTAGAAGTGACCGTCTAGAATTGACTTTAAAGCCACGACCTAGAATAAACGCTCAATTCTAGCCTCCTCCGCAGCCATTAGTAAGTGATCCAAGAGATGCTATTTCGGCTCGTATAAAACTTTACTTTAACAAAAATAAAATGATATTATTTATTGGAAATTTTAATACAACGTAACATATCCACTCTTTAATACGGATACACTGTCGTGATTTATACTAGACTTACATGCATGTAAGCCGCGAAGATGCATCAAACTTGCCCAAATTAAACGTCTGACAGAATATCAATCTTAATAGCTTAAACACAACACCGACAAACCAGCAATGATAATAAGGCTTTCTATACCGGCAATTGTTTGGCAACAAATCGTACGTGTATTTTCCTGACGGTTTGCCTTATTCCCTATTTATACTTCAATAATTTATACACCTAAATGGGTATCTGGATGAAGTAGCTAGAATAGCGCGATTATTGGCAGTTATTATTCAGCGTTGTTGGAACAACTCGTGCCTCCTTAATACAAATGAGGTCATCCTTTTCTAATATAGGGGAAACCCCGTGGACATGTGGACACGTTGGGGCTTGTTTTAGACCGGAAGGTCAAAGTACTCGATGATCTAGAAGCGTACTATAACTTACAGCCAATTTTTCGTAGATTCGAACTAAATTTTGGTATAATTTAGCAATATCCAACGTTTAATAACTTGTTATTTCGTCTTTGGATGCTAAATTAAGCATGGCAAAGAATCTTGTATGACCGATTTTAAAATTTCAAGATAAGCTTTAAAGGCCCTGTCACACTATTGCGTATCGTGCTAGCGTATGCCAGCGTATGAAAAATATCACTCATACGCCGGTATACGCTGACATACGCTAGGAGTACGTTAGGCATACGTGGTATACGTTTCAAGCACGGTCGCATACGGTGGCATACGCCGAGGCAGAAAATTTTTTTTAAGCATGTTCAAAAATTTTGTGCGTATTCGGACGTATGCTTTATACGATAAGCATACTCTAGGCACACGCTGAATACGCTAGAGGTACGCCAGATGTACGGTACTCATACGCTGGCATTTCAAAGGATTTTTGTGCGTATGAAAATTATTTCATTTATTTTCATACGCTTTCCATACGTTTCTCTTATACGCAATAGTGTGACAGGGCCTTAATTAAGACTGCTAAAAGAAATTCGTCATTGAGTTACAATACATTACAGTAAGGTTTAATTTTATTTAGATTTACAGAGAGTGATTTATGCTAACGAGGTTTCAACATTTTGCAAGGTGGCACCAAAGAAGGATAAGGAGGAGGAGGGGGTGTCAATGAATAGGGCAAAGTCAAAGGCGACTGGGCGAGACCAGCATAACCAGAGTGGGGGTAGTCCACGACTATCGGGTTTCTTGGTATGACAGATCTCCACCCCAAAAACTACAATATATTATTTATATAATTCCGTGGTCTTCAGACAGCTACTGGCTGCATTTTCAAATGACATGTTGTAAGGTTTGGAAGGCTGTTCAAAGGTGCTCTTGGAACATTTGTCTCCACCCATCCACTCACCCCGGCTGGTCTGCTGCCAATTCCCCTCACCCTGGCCCCGCAACTGGGCAAATGAAAACACCGCCTATCCAAACTACCCTAACGCCAGCGTGGCTCGTAGAGGGACAGACTGTAATCACAAATGCAGCGGTTGAACCAGAAATCATTGATTTGATCAGTTTGTTGAAGGAAATGGCCACGAACGCCAATACTGAAGCGAGCAAGAACCAAAAATACGATTGTTATTGAAGGAAGCTGTTGTTTCATCTGAATGCGAGCAGACACACAGTAATTCCAGATAATATCAAAACGAGTTCATGTTTTTACTATTGAGTTCACGTTTTTACTATCAGTTCAACTACTTCAACTTAAATTGTTTTTGGTGTAAAGCGTTCTAGCAGTTCTAATCTACAGTTTTAAGTTTGTGCTTTTTTTTCTTTTTTGCCTATTTTTACATATTTTTTTTCGTTTTTCTTATTCTTTTTATGTTTTTTTCCACTTTTTTATTTATGTTTACATGGTAATTATACAAATTACTGGTCGCAATTACATTCAGTAACGAAATACAACCTTTTAAGCAAAACAAACTAAAACATTACATAGATTAATATAGGTTCATCACAACATCCCATTTAAAAACATACAGTGTTAAACATCCTTAAGAAGTCCTTAAAACGTATTAAAAATCATATCCGTGAAACGTTCAGTTTATGACTAAAACAAAATGCATGACCAATATTCATCGTTACTGCCATAAAATCCTTCTCGGCTTGGAGGCAAATCTTGAAAAGTAACACCCCAACGTCTCAGCTTTCCTTTGATATCTTCATACCCTCGCAACACGTGTTCAAACTCTTTAATTTTGGTGCTACCATCTGCTACCAATGCGGCCAGTACCAATGCAGCACCAGCTCTCAAATCTGTAGCTTCAACGCGACTCCCTCTTAAATTAGCATTACCATGAACTTCATATTCTCGATTGGAAAATCTAGTGAACCTTGCGCCCATAGTTTTCAAATGTAGAACGTGGCTGAATCGATTATCATAGATGGTATCTTTGAGTCTGGAACGACCATTTGCCTGGGTCATGAAGGTCACCCATTGTGGCAACAGATCAGTGGGGAATTCTGGGAAAGGGCCTGTAGTTATGCTCACAGGTTTGATTTGGCCACGACGTTGGACTTGCAATCCGTTGTGTGTCCATTGCACATGTACACCTGCTTTTTGCAACATTTGAAGGACAGGAACCATGATTTTTTGGCCGATTTCGGGATTCATCTTTAGGAGCAATGACCCGCCGGTAATAGCTGCTCCGATTGCCCATGTACCAGCTTCAATACGATCTGAAAATTAGAATGATAAAAGTTTTAATTTAAGAGGGTAATTTACGGCATAGAAGGGCAGTGCGTTAATTAATTAATTAATTAATTAATTAATTAATTAATTAATTAATTAATTAATTAATTAATTAATTAATTAATTAATTAATTAATTAATTAATTAATTAATCAATCGCACCTGTCACTCGGTTTTACTACTATTCTATTTAATAGTTAGTTACCTGGAATTACTGTGTGCGTGCAACCATTCAGAAGGGTACCATCGCGGCCATTGATGACAATAGTATTTTGACGCTCGTTCACTTGGATACGTCCGCTCATGCCCATCGCTTTCAACATTTTAATCAAATCAATGATTTCTGGTTCAACTGCTGCATTTGTGATTACAGTCTGTCCGTCTGCGAGACACGCTGCCATGATAACAGTTTCGGTTGCTCCGACGGAAATTCGTGGGAAATGGATTCGAGCTCCGCGCAAACCTTGGTTTGCTTTTAACTCAATGTATTCATGATTCGATTCCAAGCTTGCCCCCATTCTTTGTAAAGCGTCGATGTGAAAGTTCACAGGGCGGCCGCCTGCATTGATTTGGCATCCCCCAGGGTAGTACACCTTCGCTGCCCCAAATCGTGCAAGGAGAGGGCCCAATACAAGAAACGAGCCTCGCGTTTTCGAACCGTCACTGTTCGATGGTGAAGATCTTGTTTGGCTTCTTGTTGCTTGTAAAACCCGTCTCGAACCATTCTCGTTTACTTGTACACGGTAGGATTGTAATTGCGTTTTCATTTTATCAATGTCGCTGATTTGGGGGACATTTTCTAACAAAACTTGCTTATCTGTCAGTAGACAAGCAGCCATTAACGGCAAAGTGGCATTTTTCGACCCAGATATCTGAATAGAACCAGAACAACCGTGCGCCCCAGAGATCATAATTTCGTTGCTTGTCATCGTGCTTCTAAATGGCTTCCTTATAAATTCTTTCCTTTTCTATGCTGGTGAATGCTCATGAATGCTCACGAATGCTCATGATCAGAACTAAACTAGCGCGGGCTTTTATACTAGAGGGTTTTATTTTTAGAGGCAGAAATTACTCATTCGGGAAAGTTATTTTAGGGCATTTTTGATTTTTTGCTGTTCTCATCGAAAGTTTTAGGGGTATTTTTTTGTGACTAAGGAAAATTATTTTGCTAGCATAACAAAATTTAAAATTACACACTGTCGTCATTATTCCAATTATAAATATTACGAACGTGCTATTTTTAGAGCACATTTCGGCCCACGACAAGTAGCGATTGAAGGCCGAGAATTGGGCGAAAGCTGCTCGATTTGTTGGCCCAAACCGAACAAAACGTATTAAAAACCTGCTAAAATGCCATAATAGTGTTCTATTTGTATTTTTTGTTGTGAATTGAATTGTATTCAACATTTTGGCGAATGTAAAGTTTGAAATTTATTGTTGAAATTCGACTGAATATAAATGAGGGGAAACCCCGCCCGCACGCAGCAAACCTGGGGCTTGTTTTTTAGTGCGGAAGTTAATTGTTTAAAACACGCGACATCTAGCAGCGGTTAAAAATTAAAATATATATATTTAAAAACATTTAATACATACTATAATTCGCTTTTAGAGGGAATTTTCGTAAATTCGAACTAAATTTTGGTGTAATTTAGCAATATCCAAGCTTTAATAGTCCGTTATTTCGTCTTTGAATGGGCAAAGACAAAGAAGTAGAACGTTGAATGACTGAATTGAATACCGTTAGTAAGAGCTAGGTGTCATGATGATAATTAATTAAACCAACATATAACCACTCATGCCAAAATATAAACTAGAATGTTTGGCCGACTAGCTAAAGAAATTACGTTTTGTTCCGTGTTATGTTTCATGAAGACATGAACATTGTAACATGTAGACTTTCGTTTCAAACAAATACTGTACTATTTATTCTTGAAAATATTAAGCTTTAAGTCTACTGAAAGAGGTTCATTATTAATACTTAAGGTAATAGAGTTGACTAACATATTCTTGTATTTTATAAAAGCTGAATGACAATGAATGAAAATGTTCGAATCAAAGGCATGAAATGGCCTACAATCGACATGACGTTTTGAAATGGGTGTCCAGTCATTAACACTTATCAGTAACGACACCGGAATTGGTTCAAAATCGCCAAGTAAAGTTGTGCTCATATAAAAGTTTATACAGTGCTAGTATCACAATATTTAATCTCGCAGAAAATTTTTGCAACGCTTGCAGAAATTTGTTTTGACGTAAGAATTTTTAATACCGTAGTTTTATTTGGGAAATTTGAAATGGAAAAAAACGTTAAAAAAATAAATGTTTAAGTCCTAGTTTTGAGTGAAAAAGTGCATATTTTATCAATATTCTTAATAATATAGGTTTTTAACATTCTAGCCTTCTGAAGTGATCATATGTTGAAATTGTGCATGCCGTGTCCCACACATGCAAATTATTAAACATTTGCAAATTCGGGGTTTTCCCTGCATGTAAAAAAAATATGTCATTATAGTGTTCTAGAACTTGTTTATACTGCATGTACATAAAATACGATGTATCGGAAATTTTAACCGCTTTGCTGGGACGAAATTTGAGGCGGAATGAATGCGAATGATTTTGTCAGGGTGCTAGTTTCTAGCATAGGTCTCCTATATCTATGGTTTCTAGTGATGGATTATTAAAGGAATACCGAATGGTTTTCCGTGCAGGATTGCGTGATCCATGCACGAGGGATGACGCGAGACTTTCGGAAAGCGTAAAAATACTCGAGCCGCAGGCGAGTGTATTTTTACGCTTTCCGAAAGTCGAGCAACATCCCAAGTGCATGGATCACGCTATCCTGCTTGGAAAACCATTTGGTAATTGTTTTATAAAATAACTACAGTGAAACAATGACATTTTGTGAATCCCGCGAAAATCCCGCGAAGGCATTTTAATTGATGCACGGCTATTAACCAATCAAATTGCGTGTTTCACTGTTGTTATTATATAAAGTATATTACTTGTAAGCGAAAAGTTGTTCAAGCAGTTAGAATAGTGCGATCTATGCTGGCAATGGTTCTGAGAAAAATGATATCAGGTGGGAACATGGTCACTCGTATTAGTTTTGTAAATAGTTGCGCAATATAACACACCTTCCCCCTCCCCCGTTTCAATGTTGCCCATTTGCTGGAATGTTATCAAGATAACAATAGAACACAAAACCACTTCAGATATAGTCTCACAATGTTGAACAGGCCAGATGGGTTATGTTACTGTGGGTAATCGGTCACGAATTTTGTCATTAGGAGCAAATCATATATGCCTGATATTTTCCTAATAGTTCGTCTAATGCCGTATAATTATAAGTAACACACAGATTGACAGACGGATCATTCTTCAAGACAAACCGTACGCTGAGGCAAGTTTGCGTTTACGCGGATACTACGTTCGACTGCGCAAAAAGAGCCGGGGAGTGTGTCAATGCATAGGGTAAAGTCAAGGGCGAGGCCAACATAAACTGAGTTGTGTAGCCCACGACTATTAGGTTCCTCAACATGACATGCAGACCCTCGCCCCAAAAATTTGTGATGTCTATCAATCACTCTGTTGTTTCTATAGATGGCTATCGAAGTGACATGTTGTAAGGTTTGGAAGGCTGTTGAACAGTCCGCTTCGTGAGACATTTGCCTTCTAAACCCCCACCCCCGGCTGGTCTGCTGCCTATTGCTCTTCCCCTGCCCCCGCAACTGGGCAAAATACCGGCAGTATCCAAACTATCCTAACGCCAGCGTGGCCCGTAGAGGGACGGACTGCAATCACAAATGCAGCGGTTGAACCAGAAATCATTGACTTGATCAGTTTGTTGAAGGAACGGCCACGAACGCCAATAAGGATGTGAGGAAGAACCAAAAATACCATTGTTATTGAAGGAAGCTGTTGTTTCATCTGAATGCGAGCAGACACACAGTAATTCCAGATAATATCAAAACGAGTTCATGTTTTTACTTATTTCCAAGTCTTTCAAAACTACTTCTACTTTGATTAAGTTCTAATCAACAATTATAAGTTCTTTTTTGTCTATTTTATTTTTTTTTTTGTTTTCCCCCCGCATGTTTTAATTGTTTTTTTTTTCTATTTTGTTTTTGTCTATATGGTGATTAAAAATTACTTGTTGGTCGCAATTTGATAAAATTGCTGTCAACATTCTAAAATTACTATAATTAATGAAAGTAATATAAACTTAATTAATTAACAGTACATTATCTAGATCATTACTAGATCATTACATGAATTACATGAGTTTATTACAATATAAGAAAGCATGTATAGACGATATAGAATTAGAATTAAGCAGCTTAAAACGTTTTAAGAATTCTAAGCTATTAATGAATAATGTGCAATGACTCGTTTTGGGAAAAAATCATGAAAGTTAACGTCGTTGACAATCGTGTCGGACTTAAATGCGGTTTCCACCATGAAAGCCTGGCCGAGTTTGAGGCAAATTCTGAAATTGGACACCCCAACACCGAAGCTTTTCTTTGATCTTTTCATAACCTCGAAGCACATGTTGAAACTGTCTGACCACCGTGGTTCCTTCTGCTGCCAATCCTGCCAAAATCAAGGCGACTCCAGCTCTCAAATCTGTAGCATCGACGCGATTTCCACTCAAACGTGCATTACCATGGACTCGATATCCTCCATCTGGCAATCTCGTGAATGTTGCGCCCATTCTTTCCAAATGTGGAACGTGGCTGAATCGATTATTCCAGATTGTATCTCTGAGATCCGACGGACCATTTGCCAGAGTCATGAAGGTGACCCATTGTGGTAGCAGGTCAGTGGGGAATGCAGGAAAAGGGCCTGCAGTTATGCTCACAGGTTTTATTTGGCCAAATCGTTGAACTTCAAATCCATTGAGTTTCCATTCCACATGTACACCTGCTTGTTGCAACGTTTGAATGACAGGCACCATGATGTTTCTTCCGATTCCTGGATCCATCTCCAAAAGCAACTTACCACCTGTAATGGCTGCTGCAATCGCCCATGTACCAGCTTCGATACGATCTAAAAATAATAACGATAAAATATTACTATGAGAGGGCATTTTCTATTGTTAATAACAGTTGAAAACCTTCAGAGCATGCACAGAAGAGAATGAATGACCAGGGCCGCCAGGGACTTTATCTCAATTTTTCATGCTAAATTTCGGTGCTTAGCCCAACCCCCAAAAAATCTTGTTCTTTGCGCGGAAATTTTAACACACAAAAACGACTGGGGCCCAACAAAAAATATTCAGGGGCCCCCAGCACCTCGGGGCCCGGGGCAATTTGCCCCCCCCCCTGCCCCTCCCTCTCGGCGGCCCTGTGAATGACAATCGGGAGCAACGCGCTAACCATATCTCTTACGTGTGCCTCCTAGAATTCAAATACCTAATGGTTTCTACCTAATGGTTTCTAAAGCTAAAAGTTACCTGGCATTACTGCGTGCGTGCAACCAATCAGAAGGGTACCACGGCTTCCATTGATGACAATAGTATTTTGACGCTCGTTCACTTGGATACGTCCGTTCATGCCCATCGCATTCAACATTTTAATCAAGTCAATGATTTCTGGTTCAACTGCTGCATTTGTGATTACAGTCTGTCCGTCTGCGAGACACGCTGCCATGATAACAGTTTCGGTTGCTCCGACGGAAATTTGTGGGAAATGGATTACGGCTCCGCGCAAGCCTTGCTGGCTAGCTTTCAACGAGACATACTCAGAATTCGGTTCGAGAGTTGCCCCCATGAGTTGTAATGCTTCGATATGGTAGTTTACAGGGCGGCCGCCTGCATTGATTTGGCATCCCCCAGGGTAGTACACCTTCGCTGCCCCAAATCGTGCAAGGAGAGGGCCCAAAACAAGAAACGAGCCTCGCGTTTTCGAACCGTCACTGTTCGTTGGCGAAAATCTTGTTTGGCTTCTTGTCGCTTGTAAAACCCGTCTCGAACCGTTCTCGTTTACTTGTACGCCATAGGATTGTAATTGCTTTTTCATTACGTCAATGTCACTGATTTTAGGGACATTTTTTAACTCAACTTGCTTATCTGTCAGTAGACAAGCAGCCATTACCGGCAAAGTGGCATTTTTCGCTCCAGATATCTGAATAGCACCAGAACAACGGCCCGCCCCAGAGATCATAATTTCGTTGTTCGTCATTGTGCTTCTAAGTGGCTTCCTTATAAATTCTTTCCTTTTCTATATGCTGGTAAATGCTTATGATCAGAACTAAACTAGCGCGGGCTTTTATACTAGAGGGTTTTATTTTTAGAGGCAGAAATTACTCATTCGGGAAAGTTATTTTAGGGCATTTTTGATTTTTTGCTGTTCTCATCGAAAGTTTTAGGGGTATTTTTTTGTGACTAAGGAAAATTATTTTGCCAGCATAACAAAATTTATAATTACACACTGTCGTCATTATTCTAATTATAATATTACGAACGTGCTATTTTTAGAGCACATTTCGGCCTACGACTGGTAGCGATTGAAGGCCGAGAATTGGGCGAAAGCTGTTCGATTTTTCGGCCCAAACCGGACAGAACGTATTAAAAAACTGATAAAATACGCTAATAGTGTTCTATTTATATTTTTTGTTGTGAATTGAATTACATTCAACATTTTTGGCGAATGTAAAGTTGGAAATTTATTGTAGAAATTCGACTGAATAGCTAGAAATGAGGGGAAACCCCGCCCGCATGTAGTGCACACGTTGGGGCTTGTTTAGTCCGGAAGTCAATTGTTTGAAACACTCAACAATCTGGCAGCTGCGTTTAAAAATTAAAATATATATATTTAGAAACGTTACATTACATATACTATAATTTGGTCTTACAGGAAATTTTCGTAGATTCGAACTAAATTTTGGTGAAATTTAGCAATATCCAAGCTTACCAGTTTGTGTTATTTCGTCTTTGAATGGACAAAGAAGTAGAACGTTGAATGACTGAATTGAGTATCGTTAGTGAATAGCTAGATGTCATAATCAATTAAACCGACATATAACCACTCATGCTAAAAGATAAACTAGAACGTTTGGCCGGCTAGCTAAAGAAATTACGTTTTGTTCCGTGTAGTGTTTCATAAAAATATGAACATTGTTATTGCGGTTTACTTGCACATGTAGGCTTTCGTTTCAAACAAATGCTGTATTATTTATTCTTCAAGATAAGCTTTAAGTCTACAGAAAGAGGTTCATCCTTAAAACTTAAGGTTTAATATGATCAATTTATATTTAGTCACTCTTTTAGAGTTAACCAACATATTCTTGTATTTTATAATAAAAGCTGAATGACAATGAATGAAGATGTTCGAATCAAAGGCATGGAATTGGCCGACATGACGTTTTGAAATGGGTGTCCGGTAATTAACACTTATATTAACGACACAGAGGTGGTTTAAAATCGGCAAGTGAAGTTGTGCTCATATAAAAGTTACAGTGCTAGTATCATAATATTTAATCTCGCAGGAATTTTTTTTGCAACGCTTGCAGAAATTTGTTTTGCAACGTTGCATGACGTAAGAATTTTTAATACCGTAGTTTTATTTGGAAAATGGAAAAAACGTCAAAAAAATAAATGTTTAAGTCCTAGTTTTAAGTGAAAAAGTGTATATTTTATCAATATTCTTAATAATATAGGTTTTTAACATTCTACTCCTTCTGAAGTAATCATATGTTGAAATTGTGCATGCCGTGTCCCACGCATGCAAATTATTAAACATATGCAAATTCGGGGTTTTCCCTGCATGTAGAAAAATTATGTCATTATAGTGTTCTAGAACTTGTTTATACCATAGTTCAATGGTTTATACTGCATGTACATAAAATACGATGTATCGGAAATTTTAATATAATGTTAACATATAACTCTTTAACCGCTTTTCTGGAACGAGATTTGAGGCGGAATGATTTTGTCAGGGTGCTAGTTTCTAGTGATGGATTATAGTATAATTGTAAGCGAAAAGTTGTTCAAGCAGTTAGAATAGCGCGATCTATGCTGGCAATGGTTCGGAGAAAAAATGCTATCACTATTTTTAACTTGAAGGGTGGGACACATGGACACTTGTATTAGTTTTGTAAATAAGTTGCGCAAAATAACATGTAAACCTCCCTCGGCCTCCCTCGTTTCAATGTTGCTCATTTGCTGGAGTGTTATCAACATAACAATGGAACACAAAGCCACTTCAGATATAATGTTACTTTTACTTTTTAGTCTCACAATGTCAACAGTGGGGTGGGGTGGCGGTAGGGGGAGGGGGGTTATGTTCTGTGGATAACCGGTCACGAATTTTGTCATTAGGACTAAGATCAAATCATGCCTGATATTTTCCTAATAGTTTTATAATAATAGACGGATCAAGTTTGCGTCTACGCGGATACTACGTTGTCTGCGCAAAAAGAGCGGGGAGTGTGTTAATGCATAGGGTAAAGTCAAGGGTGAGAGGCAAACATATACTGAGTTGTGAGCCGACGGCTATTAGGTTCCTCAACATGACAGACCCTCACCCCCAAATTTGTGATTTCTATCAATCATTCTGTTGTTTCTACAGATGGCTATCGAAGTGACATGTTGTGAGGTTTGGAAGGCTGTTGGACATATGACAGTCTTCGTGGGCATTTGCCTTCTATACCCCCACCACCGGCTGGTCTGCTGCCCATTCATTCCTCTTCCCTTGGGCACAGGTAACTGGGCACAATGCCGCCTATCCAAACTACCCTAACGCCAGCGTGGCCCGTAGAGGGACAGACTGTAATCACAAATACAGCGGTTGAACCAGAAATCATTGATTTGATCACTTTGTTGAAGGAAATGGCCACGAACGCTAATACTGTAGCGAGCAAGAACCAAAAATACGATTGTTATTGAAGGAAGCTGTTGTTTCATCTGAATGCGAGCAGACACACAGTAATTCCAGATAATATCAAAACGAGTTCATGTTTTTACCGTATTTTAACTATTTCTACTTTGATAAATATACTTTAAATTATCCTTAATTGGTATGTAAAGTGTTTAACCGTTCTAATCAACAGTTATAATTTTTTTAAATTTTTTATCTATTTTTCGTGCATAGTTTCTTTCCTTTTTTTCTTTATCTCATTCTTTTTATGTTTTTTTTTTTGTTTTCATATTTTTTATTTAATTACAAGTTATTTGTCGCAATTACAATGCTATACTATACAGCATTCTAAAGTTACTGGAATTTAAACTTAATTAACAATATAAACAAAACTAAATCATTACATAAATTACATGCTAATTTAGTACACTATCAACTAAAAGTATATAGAATTAAAAACAAGCTTAAAACGTCTTAAAATACACTAAGAAAATATAACTAACGTGCATGACTCGTTTTGGAAAAAAAACATGAAATTTAACGTCGTTTGCGGTCGTGTTGGACTGGACCCTCTTGTCGGACTTGACGACGGTTTCCACCATGAAAGCCTTGCCGAGTTTGAGGCAGATTCTGAAATTGCACACCCCAACACCCAAGCTTTTCTTTGATGTCTTCATACCCTCGAAGCACATGTTGAAACTGTCTGACCACTGTGGTTCCTTCTGCTGCCAATCCTGCCAAAATCAAGGCGACTCCAGCTCTCAAATCTGTAGCTTCAACGCGATTCCCTCTTAAATTAGCATTACCATCGACTTGATATTCTGTATCCGACAATTTGGTGAAACTTGCACCCATAGTTTCCAAATGTGGAACGTGGCTGAATCGATTATCATAAATGGTATCTTTGAGTCTGGAAGAACCATTTGCCTTGGTCATGAAAGTCACCCATTGTGGCAACAGATCAGTGGGGAATTTTGGGAAAGGGCCTGTAGTTATGCTCACAGGTTTGATTTGGCCAAGACGTTGGACTTGCAACCCGTTGCGTTTCCATTCCACATCTACACCTGCTTTTTTCAACATTTCAAGGGTAGGAACCATGATTCTCTGGCCGATATCAGAGTTCATCTTTAGGAGCAATGACCCACCGGTAATAGCTGCAGCGATGGCCCATGTACCAGCTTCAATACGATCTGAAAATTAGAATGATAAAAGTTTTAATTTATTTAAGAGGGTATTTTCTACGGTAATTACAATAGTAAAAATTAGATGATTATAGAAGTGTAGGGGATGTTCAGCCTACCTGGAATTACTGTGTGCGTGCAACCATTCAGAAGGGTACCACTGCGTCCATTGATGACAATCTTATTTTCATGCTCGTTCACTCCAATATTCCCGTTCATACCCATTGCATTCAACATTTTAATCAAATCAATGATTTCTGGTTCAACTGCTGCATTTGTGATTACAGTCTGTCCGTCTGCGAGACACGCTGCCATGATAACGTTTTCAGTTGTTCCGACAGACATTTTCGAATCGATTTTGGTTCCGTGCAAGCCTAGGTTAGCCTTTAACTTGATGCATTTACGATCGGATTCCAATGTTGCCCCCATTTCTCGTAATGCTTCGATATGGTAGTTAACAGGACGGCCGCCTTTACTGATTTGGCACCCCCCAGGGTGGCGCACTTTCGCTGCCTTCAATCGTGCTAGGAGAGGGCCCAAAACCAAAAAAGAGCCTCGCGTATTTGAATCGTCACTGCTTGTTGGCGAAAATTCTGTTTTGACACTTGTCGCTTGTAAAACCCGTCTCGAACCGCGCTCGATGACTTTCACGCCGTAGGATTCTAATTGTGTTTTCATTTTATCAATGTCGCTGATTTTAGGGACATTTTCTAACACAACTTGCTTATCTGTCAGTAGACAAGCGGCCATTAACGGCAAAGTGGCATTTTTTGCCCCAGATATCTGAATAGAACCAGAACAAGGGCTTGCCCCAGAGATCATAATTTCATTGCTCGTCATTGTGCTTTTAACTGGCTACTTTATAAACTTATATGACTTTTCAACGCTTGTGAATGCTCGAAACGAAATTAGGGCGGCTTTTATAGTAGAGGATTTTATTTTTAGAGGCAAAAATGACTCATTCGGAAATGTTATTTTAGGGCGTTTTTGCTGTTCTCATCGAAAGTTTTAGAAGATTTTTCGTGACTAAGGAAAATTATTTTGCTTAGTACAACGAAATTTTTCAAAATTACCCGCTGTAGCTGTGGCGTAATTATTCCAATTATAATATTACGCATGTGGCTATTTTTAGAGCACACTTCGGCTATACGACTGGTAGCGATTGAAGGCCGAAAATTGGGCGAAAGTTACTCGATTTTTCAGCCCAGACCTGTGAAATATCTGGTGAAATGCCCTAATGGTGTTATATTTGTGTTTTTTGTTGTGAATTGAATTATATTTAACACTATTTGGCGAATATAGAGTTGGAAATTTATCAATGTAGAAATTCGACTGAATACAAATGAGGTCACCTTTCAAATACAGGGGAAACCCCGCCCGCATTTATCACACGTTGAGGCTTGTTTTTGTGCGGAAGTGTAAAGCGCGACTGAAATATTATATCCTGTAATTTTCTTTTACAGTAGGTTTTCGTAGATTCAAGTTAAATTTTGGTAGAATTTAGCAATATCCAAGCTTTAATAGTTTGTTATTTCGTCCTTGAATGCTAAATTAAGCGAGGCAAAGAACCTTGAATGATTGTTCTAAATGTACTGCTTTATATTTAGATGACATGATGATAATTAATTAACACATAAAACCAATAACCACTCGTGCTAGAAGCCTAGAATATAAACTGGAATGTTTTGTTGCTAGCTTAAGAAAATTATCTTTGTTTCTGTGTAGATTTACACGAAAATATAAGCATTGTTCACTTGTAGTCTTTCGTTTCATACAAATGTTATTTATTGTTTAAGATATAAGCTTTTATACTGTTAAGTCTCCTATATAATAGAAGTTGTTTCTTCCTTAAAACGTAAAGTTCAATTCAGAAGGTGAAGAGTTTGTCACATTTGGCCACATTTGTCTTCCCTTTCAGAGTTGACCAACATGTACTTGTATTTAATAAATGTACCAAGTTTTCAGGTTAAATGGGTTAAATTTGAGCCTGTTGCCATAAACTACTAAATACTGTAATAAAATATGTGTTTGATATAGGTCTCACACATTTTGCGTTGGCGATCACTGTTTTATCAACTCAACTGAGCTTATAGTCCTTATAGGTTAACTCCGAAACAATAATTTGTTTGAAAGACAGCTGCGGTATGAATGATATTCAACTACCTGAAAAAATATAAACACCGACCGTTCATCACCGTTCGAGATGTCAGACTGATCAGTTTCGATTTGGTTCTGCTGATTCATGAAATTTTGTCTAATAATTCGGGGATTTTCAGTCTAAAAATTTGTGCTTAGAACGTGTAAAAATTTGTGCTTAGAATTTCAATTTCATAATTTCGATCGAAATCATAGCTAAAAATTTCTTGCACAGGGAATACCCCGCCCATTCAAAACAATTTGTCAAACTGCCGCAGGTGGCGAATTAATTGGTATTCTAATTTGTGACAAAATATTGACATAAACTCAAGTTTGATCACCGATATATATTCAATATTATACTGTATTTCACGCGAGTATTATGTGTTTTATGTGTACAATTAAAATAGCCATTGAAATACTTGGCTCTTTAAAAACGTAGGGCTTTTATACAATAAAAATCAAATATTTAATTGTCTGAGTATAATGCCTATAATGCTATAAACACGATTATAAACACATAATGTGATATGGACAATATACGCCGGTTAGAATGTACCTGTGAATTCTAAATAGCAAATAACTTTAAGCTTTGTTAAAATTCTTCAACCTTTATAATAGAATAATCAAGTGTAAAGATAGTAAGATACACGTTAACTGACGACAAATTATATATATAAGTATGTTTGAAATTCATGTATGTGTACAATATAAACGATTTCACTGACAAGCAAAATCTTTCGGTTAACACAATAAATAATATCAGCTCATATATCATATTCTGAAGTTTCATACAGCCTAACGAAGTTAAGGAGATTAGCCGGGCTATGATTTTATTTTCTTTACGCTCGATCCGGCTTTCCGGTTCCCTACTGTTAAATGAAATTCGCCTAACAGAATCATAACAAAGGCTTCAACTGAAAATCACATTATAACTACAGCTAGTAGCTTTAAAATAATCTTGGTTATTTTAAATTATTTTCTGAGTACAAAATTTATATATATTTATTCACTTAGAAGTTAAACTAACACTTAAAAATATATAACTCATTGTTCATATAATCTAAAATCCCATCCTCCCGCAATTATGTACAAATCTATAGGGAATTCCCATATTTCTGAAATATTACGTTATGTTTCCAACGAGAACGATGACCTTCGAAAAATTCGGGGTTTTCCGAGCCCTCGCGACAGAAACCGACAGTTCAGCAAAATGCAAATCTGAGCGAAAAACGAAATGACTGCGCAAGAATTTCAAACTAAACCGGGAAAAACCTTGACTGAAAAGTAGCCAGTTTGCAAAAATATATCACTGTAATGGGAAAATCCTTTTGCGAAATTATGAGTTTGCAAAATCTTTAGAAAAATGGATAGTATAAAAGGGACCCCAATACTAAGGCATTTAGTTTCAGGGAGAGAGCTACTAGACGGTAACTACACAATTAAATTATGTCTCTGGAAACTGCAGTATTAGAAATTCATGGAGGACAACCCCTAAATGGAGCTGTCGCTATATCTGGCGCAAAAAATGCCATTTTGCCATTAATGGCCGCTACTGTGCTAACAGATAAACCTGTCGTTTTTAGCAACGTTCCACAAATCAGCGATGTGGTTTTCATGAAAAAGTTGTTAGCCAGTCATGGTGTATCGGTAGATATTGACCAAAATCGGATCACTGCGACAAACCCACGTCCAATACCCGACGACCCAACAATAAGCGGCAAATTCCGAGCATCAGTTTTGCTGCTGGGGCCATTGCTTGCGAGGCTTGGTCATGCAAGAATATATCTCTCTGGTGGGGATGATATTGACAGCCAAGGGCGCCCGGTTGATTTTCACGTAACAAATTTGGAAAGTTTGGGGGCAACCGTGAGTCCGCCAATCAGAGCCTCCTTAGCAGAGCCTCCTTATATCGAAGCGTTTGCACCTTCTGGTAATATATTTGCCTAAAACAACTAACTTTAATTATACTGAATAGTTCTAAGCAGGCTGTTCTCTCTAGACTGTATCATAAGGGACATCCCTTATTTGGTCCAGTGTTATTGCAGAAAGAAGCTAGATTCGTGAAGAAAACTTGTAGTGTTTGATTGGCTATAGAGTCAAACTAGGAGCAGTTGGAATTTTACTCAGTGGCCCGTGTTGACTCTTGTTCGTCAGGGGAGGCCACATCAAAATTTGGCGTCCATCGTTGTAAATTTAATCCTTTACTCATTTGGCCAATTTTTAGGTAGAATTGACACATTTTGGTTTCATTTCATGCAGTTTCGGTGCCCCCTAATGGCTTTTGCGGCCCCATATGGACATGCCCCCTCCCCCTTGCCAGCACGCCACTGATCCTACTACAACAAATGCCAGTGGCAGAGGTGAAGGTTCTTACTCGACCAACTGAAAAACATTTTTAGAATTAAGCAAGTATTTTTATAATTCACAGGTCTTACAGCTCCCAGACAACCATTAGTTTTAGCAAAAGTATCTGTTGGTGCCACCCAAAACACCATCATGGCTGCTTGCGTTGCAAGTGGAACAACTACCATAAAAAATGCATCCATTGAGCCAGAAACGTTGGATTTGATTAAACTGTTGAAATCTATGGGCGCCGAAATAGAAGTTGACAAAACTCAACGCAAAATTAAAGTCACAGGCAAAGACATCGCTACTTTCAACAGACGTACCATTTCTCACACAGTAATTCCAGATAGAATCGTAGCGGGGACATATGCAATCGCCGCTGTAATCACAGGTAATGATATAAATTGGTATATTTGACTTTCAAATAGGTGGGATTATCGTACAGCATGCGGTAGTCACAGCCTGTTGATATCAGCGCCAGAAAATAATATTAATAATTCTTGTCATTATATATAGTAATTTTGTATTTGGTAGGAAATAAATAGAATTGAAATGTACATAAGCGTACGGAAGGAAAAAATTAGGGAAGGGCAAGGGGGAAAATGAAATTTGCACGACTTTGTTGCATTTTCCCTGCTAAAGTTGTAAAATTATTGGTGAGGAGGGGGGGAGGGGGGGGGCAAAAATTTTTAAAGGGCTTATAATAATGTTTATTTATTTTATCAAAGGGCTTATAAAAATGTTTGGGCACATTACTATCTCTTGCATTGACTATTATCTTACATATTTTTTGTTGTTCAATTTATTTCCCCCTAACTTGCATTTAAAATTTGCTTGTTACTACAGTTAGTTCTGGGAACAATTCGTGGCTGATACTTTCCTCACAGTTCGTCTAATGTGTATTC
The DNA here is from genome assembly GCA_902702795.2 of Paramuricea clavata. NCBI lineage: Eukaryota > Metazoa > Cnidaria > Anthozoa > Malacalcyonacea > Plexauridae > Paramuricea > Paramuricea clavata. Next base: position 3,456 of record CACRXK020004395.1, on the reverse strand, counting down.
ATGCACGTATTGGTAAAGCCGAGATCATCCGTCAAGACACCGCTGGGATATTTTACATGTTCAAAGCCAGTTTTCCACTTCAACCGTCCCGTACCGAAACGTGCTGGTGAGCATGCGTAGATTGAAAAGAAGTTAATAAGTCCACGTACTTCCGGGTGTATTTGCGTATCAAAATAAAAAGTTCGTTGCAAGTCAACTTTTTGGTGTAATACAGAAGTATTAACCAATCAACATTCACTAAATTTTGAAATTTAAAAATGTTTTTGATACGCTTCGGTACGGTACGCTTCAAGTGGAAAAACTGGCTTTACACTACGCTCACTTTTGGTACCTGTACAATTTTTATCCATGCTTGGGCTATTTACAATGGCCGAGAACGGATACATTTTGGTAGTGGTACTAATTTTATTCGTGCCGTACCAAAAATTGAGCGTAGTATAAACGGGGCCGGCTTCGTTTCTCACGATGCCTAAATTAGATGGGATGGACTGTATCCTTGACCACATTTTAACTACTTTCAGGTGGAAACATTGAACTGCAGATGGGAAATTTCCCAGATAAAACTATCCTGGACCTACAAGAAGCAGAATTCTGGCGTTTGCTTGCAGCTGGAGTGGATATCACACGCACACGAAACGGAATTCGCGTTTCACGAAAACGAAACCCCTCTACTGGTCAGCTGGTTCCGATCAAACCTGTGAGAGTTGTGACCAGACCTTATCCCGGGTTCCCTACCGATCTTCATCCTCAATGGGCTGCCCTCATGTGCTTCGCTAACGGGCAATCGTGGATAGATGAAACCATTTTTGATAAGCGGTTTAACTACGTGGAACAACTGCAAGAAATGGGTGCCGCCATCAATCGCGATCAATCCAACAGAAAGAGGGTTAACGTGGTTGGAAATGCACAGCTGACAAGATCTTTGCAGGTAATTTTCTAGTTTGTGTTCTAGTTCAACGGTGTAGGAGATTAGAACACAATCGGGGTGGAAGATGAATATTGAATACTAAAGTAGTCTGAATATGAATATTAAGAGTAGGAATCTATGAATATCCTCTTCCTTCCCCCCCCCCCCCGTCGACAAGTTTTTTTTTAGGAATTTTTAAAGTAGGAATATGGTTGGAATATTAAATATATTTAGGGGAAAATATTCCTCTTCCACTTCCGAAACATAGGCTAGTAATTCGCTTCGGTAAAAAACAATGGATTTTGGCATGATGAAGCGAGCGTCCAATGACACCACTTCCCTAATATGATTAGCTCTTCCTATCCTCTTCTCTATCATATCAATCCTCCTCTTTCCTATCTATCCTCCTCTTTCCTAGCTATCCTCTACCTATCCTCTTTCTAATCCTCATTTACTCTAATTTGATCCAGGTCTAATTTAATCTTGTTTTTCAGCCTACAGTCACTGTTGAGGCTGGTGATATTCGAGCTGGTGCAGCTCTAATACTGGCAGCTCATGCCAGAAATGGGATCACTAAAATCAAAGGCTTGCATCACGTCGAACGAGGATATGAAGATTTCGTGAATAAGTTCACATCTTGCGGTTCTCGAAATCGCATGTTCTTTGAGTGATACCTTCAGTTCATATACTTGCCCGTTTAACTTGCATGCATTACATACTTTATAAACATCCTGATAATTAATAATAGCTATAGATTTGAGACCGTTACAAGGTTGTTGTAGGAAGGTCGGATAAGACACATCCACCGGGTAATGATTTTTTAAGCCTTTTAAAATTGGCTGTCGTAAATTAAAGTTTAAATAATATTAATAAGTTCTTTGTAGTTTTGTTTGTGGAAGTAACAATAGTTTTGTTTGTGGAAACACCACGTAAATTTATTACTGCAAAGCTTTCGATCCGTAAGCCCGGATCTTCGTCAGTGCTAATAATATGTCCACATATTATTAGCACTGATGAAGATCCGGGCTTACGGATCGAAAGCTTTGCAGTAATAAATTTACGTGGTGTTTCCACAAACAACAGTATTAAATAATATTATAGTAGTTTTGTAATTCGGGCACTTTTAACTGTAAAACAGATTTTTGATATTGTCTTTGCTATTAAATGTTTGTATTCTATATAAATTGATTCATTCGGACTTCAATGGTCGCCTCTTCTTGTTGGTATGGTACTATGGTAGAGTGCGAGTTTAGTGGGAGAGCTTAGTCCAAGCTTCTGAACCCAGAGACCAACCACGGGGGTGGAAGGGGGAGATCCGGACCATCCACTTTCTTCAGGATCAATTTTATAATTCTTTCAAAACTGAGGAGAAACCTTGGTGGGGGGGGGGGTCCGTTGAGTCGGGTGGCGTAACCTCTTATGGCATAAAGTATACCAAATCTGTGGTTTCCAGATATCATAAAACGTGTCTAAATGCATTAAATATAATAGCATTTCGCAGACCCTAAAAATAGAAATATTTCCGGAGGACTATGCCCCCGAATTGCCGGACGATTAAACCCCCTACTTGTTTAGGGCCGGCTACGCTCCTGTCCTAACCCTGTCTGTACACATCCCTAACCGTTACACGGCAAATAAAGTAACTTTTTTTCTTCTTTCAATCATGTATAAGTGTCGATAAATTTAATACTGGCCACAATGTGAGGCCGAAGTAGTATTGTACAATGCAGCTGCGGTAGTTTGTCTCTGATCTACTTGAAAATATATCCCAAGATATCAACATTTTGTTGGCATCTTACTGGCGATTGAATATAGTTGAAGGGTCTTGTAGATGGAAATTATCGATTGGAAATTTATATACATTTATTAGACCTAACCAGGAACATCTGCGAAAAAATGCAACTTTATATATATTATATCTTATTGGATTCTTCTGAGCCCAATAGGCAATATGGAAAAATATTAGGTCGAGACTTCAATATTGGGCGAGACCGAAGGTCGAGCCTAATACTGAAGTCGAGACTTAATATTTTGCCATATTGGGCGAAGATGAATCCAACAAGAGTTTTATTCAGCAAGAATACTACAACGACAACATTACTACATATATCGGCGGCCAATTTGCTTAAATAACTAAACAATAAAACAAAAAGTTAATAAACCTGTTTTTACAAATATGTGTGCATAAATTAACTCATTTCCATGTGTGTATAAAGGAGATTTGACCTAATTTTAACGAAAAAATAATATTACTAACTTTTAGGCTGTTGCAAACAAATAAATTTCGCGAAGACAAGTTTTCCCGCGCTTTTATAATTTTAAACAAAACTGGTAAAAAAAAACTGTATTAATGTCCCAAATTATTTTCGTTACTCTGCCATATCGCTTGTTGTATGTTTGAAATTGACAAAACATCTGAAAAGGGTTGAAAAACCATGAAAAAAGCCACAATTCGCAACTGTCCAATAGGTTCCTGTCCAATATCGTAAAATATTGGATCGGCACGTGACCCTCTCAACGATTGGCTGATTGGTAAGTGCGCGTGAGTG
>CACRXK020004394.1:0-31911 GCA_902702795.2 Paramuricea clavata | reverse complement strand
TCAAGGACAATAAAAATGGGCCTGTTAAAACAGAAAGTATAATATACAATACTAACCAACGTGTCACACAGCCATAACTGTTTTGCCCTCTATATGATTATGCAAAAAAAAGTGCTGAGCTAATTACTGTAGCTTAAATACAAACGCCAAAAGACAAATCTAAAATGGCTTGCGCACAAAAATGGAAGGCTTAAAACGCAATTTTCACTCATACAGGGTGCAAATTTAAAAGGTGTTTTATACAGTCAATTTCAAACATTGTTGTCCTTCAAAAATCTTAAACCTTATAATTAAACATTGAGCACGTAAGATATGATGGGTATACTGACTATTGGAACCTAATTAAAGATTGGACATCAACTTAGTGACACAAATAGCCCTACACATCAAAAGTGTTCATTATATATGCTCTAGCATTGTTTTGCCAAGTGAATTTCCAGAGTTACTTGAGTTTAACACATGTATTCTAAAAGTTCACTCACAATCTGAGCTTCCCTTAAGTGCAGTCAATGCTGTTTTTGAATAGCTGGAGGGTGAGTAGTCACATACAGTAGTAAGTTACGACGCTAACCCTCCACCTATTCAAAAACAGCATTCAATTTGACACTCAAGAGAAGCTCCACTCATTGAGTGTGAGTGAGCTTTCAGAATACAGGCATAAGACTCTACATAGTGCGCTCAATGTTTAAGGTTTAAGATTTTTGAAGGACAACTTTTTTGAATTGTAAAATAAACCTATGAATAAACGTACCAATTTGCTCTTCAAAGAATAGAATATCTTTTCCCTCGAGAGTCAAAGCTTTCAAAAAAAGTAACCTATAGAAGAACAAAATCCATTTTGAGCTGCTAATTTAAGAAAATACAATATGTGAGTGGTTCAAGTAAACACGAAACGAACAGTATACAGAAATGACTTTTTTACTATTTCATAACCAACATGAATGATGTCAACTAACACAACATATATCAAAAATAATAATTCTCTGAAATACGGAGAATTTATGACTTTTTTAACATATGTATTTGTTGACATTATGTTGGTTATAAAATGGTAAAAAAGTCATTTTCCGTATGCTATGCATAACAGTTTCATTTTTACTTGAACCACTCGCATATGAAATCTTTTACTTTGGGAATGATAGAAGCTGCATGAACTAGTTATTACCGGTGCATCAAATCATCGGGGACATTGTGAGCTTCAATAACCTTGAAGAAGTGAGCTCGCAACAATTTGAGACTTCCATACTAAATAATTGAAACAGAAATTGTGATACAAAGATACAAAATCAAATATATTTATTGTGGTACTTATCGTAGCTGTAGTCTTAAAGCCCCTTCCCCCTTTTCCAAATGGTTCAACCCCCCTTAAATAACAAGGGAGGGGGGTTAAACAACATTTGCCTTTGGTAATAAGAATTTTAAGATTATGCTGACCTGTCCAGTAACGAGAGATGTTAGAAACTGGAGTGTGATATGTCGGACATCAGCTGGGTTTTCTGGTTGTAGCAGATCTTTGACAGCCAACCATAAAGCTTCAACTGCATGCTACAAAATATAAACAATTCACAGTGTTTTTGAAGGTCAGTCATTTTATTCCTTTTATTCCTATTAGTATTATAATTATTCAGTTTTGTTCGTTGTTGTTAGAGAGGCTAACCCATTGAGTCACATTGCGCCCTGTGAATACAATAGTACTCTCGGTTGGCCCAAAACCAACCTAGATAGAAAGAGTACCATACTATTTGCTTGGCCTGTTGGGCCAGTGAACTTGGGCCATTGAACTTGGGCCATTGAACTTGGGCCTTGGAACTTTACCCTTGAATTGTGCTTTAATGTTTTGACCTCAATTTTTAATTACAATTTAAAATTCAGCCATTTTCAGTCTCACAGATCAAATGGCAGATATGTTTAATATGTTTGTTTCAAAATCAAATTTTGTACACCAATGTGTTGTGGGTGTGTTGTGGGGCAAATGTTATATGCAATGTACCTCTTCCAATTGTTTTGCGGCAACAACCTCACACAGTTCTTTCAAAACACGAGCACGCGACGACTGACTGTTGCCTGATTCTGGGTGGACTTCCTACAACATAATTAAATAAATGTATTTATCAATGAGAAATCCATGAGAATTCATCCTACGTGAGTAGAATTGAGGTATCAGTTTACCGTCACCTGCCCGCGTGTGTTATTCAAAATGAAATTTTCATTTTATGAAACGGTCTGAGTCAAAGACATAGCTGATATCTCAGAAGCTTATAGGCAAAACCCTCAAGAATTGTTAAAATTTTCTTGAAGATTTGATGATTTGATGTATATTTGAAAGTTTCGATGCGTAAAATTAAAAATAATGACAAATAATGAAAATAATTAAGAATAATGAAAAATTCTTGCGGTATTTGCAAGCACATGCGGGCAGTTGACGCTAAACAGAATCTACAGTTCCATTGGCCTTAGGTAGGTTCAACATGATTTGGCAGTGCACAATTTGGGACATTAATTTGCCAACTAAAGTCCTAAAGATGTCATGGACTCATGGTATTGATTAACTCTGCTGTTGGGCCCCAAGGTGAAGGAATTTGAAATTTAGACAGCCCAAGAGTGTTGTAAATTGTTTCATGTTTTTGTTTCGCATTTTATGGAAATTTCAAATTAGTATTGTGTACTGTTAAAAACTGACTGAATTGTCTGAATACAATAATATATATATAACACATTGAGGCGTGTTGTTTAGGATGGAATGTTTTATAATCTGACAGTACGTCAGAGTCACACAGCTGACAGTGACAGTGTTATGACACCAGTGGTCTTATGGTCCAATACTTTGTCCTGACCTGTGAAAAATTGTTAATAGTATGCCTTCCTGCAAGCAGTTATCATACCTGTATCGTTAATCTAATCCTTACCTTAAGAAGTTCATCACATTCGACAGGTTCTTCGACAACAATTGGCGGGAGCTGTGGGGAAAGTGAACCACTTGTGTCCCGTTTCAACCCCAAAAGTTGCTTCAAACGTGACCGAAATTTATCTGGCGGGCGTGCCATTGCGAGAAGAGAACCATACGCACAAATATTCGCCTAAATAAAACAAAATTTCCATAAAGTTTTCGAGTTTTAGCTCGTTGAAATTGCAAACTTTTTCTCAATTTTTGTCCAAAGTTTTTCCACCATGTTTTTTGTCTTGACTGTACTTTTAGACAGCGGAATTTTATCTCGTGCTGCCACTTTTAAATTTCTAAGATTTCTTTAGATTTCTAAGATTTTTTTAGATTTCTAAGATTTCTAACAGATTTCTAAAAAATTTCTAAAATTAATAGATTTCTATATAGCTCAGTGATTTCTATCGAGATCTCAAGAAAAATCTTAAAAAATCCAGAAAAATGAATGATGGAAACTCTACTTTTCACATGTGGAAACACGGTTAACTATTCTTATAAAAACATACTTCAAAAGGAGGAGGTTCTCAAAGCCCAAGTTATGAGCTTGGGAGATGTTTTGAACAAGTTTTTTGGAGAATCAGACGAAAGGAAACGAGAGAGAGATGAAGATGAGGTTATAAAATCATTGTAAGTGCATGGAAATCCTTAATTTGGCAGGGGGGGGGGGGTGCTATTTCAAATATCCCAGTCAGTACTTTGTATAAAGGTAGATGAATACCATTAAATTCAAGTTCCACTCCCCCCTGTGAGAATAGGTAGATATGTAATATAGGTATCAAAAAGACATGGTGGTGTTGAGCCAACGATACACAGGTTCAAATTTGATTTTCACTGCTGCAACCATTATTAACCAAGCAGATGACTATTACCATTATAAAAATCAAATCATTTCTGGGGGGTGCACACCCCCCCCAAAAAAAAAATCTGTGCCTGCCTACATGTAAACTAACCATGCAGTAAATTCGTACAGGTCCCTAGCCGCATGTGAAACCAAACACAAGATATTATTGGAATGTTATAAAACCAGCTGGGTTGGAGGTTGTCAAACGGAAATGGACAGTTTTTGGAAATGTGTCAATGATCATAAGGTACATACCTGTACATTTTACCTTACGAAAAAAGTCTATAGGTGGCCTATAGGAAATGTTCCAATTCCCTATATAGAAGCCTTTAGGCACCCATAAAACTCTATAGGGATTCCTATATGTCACCTATAGAAATTTTCCTATTGCCTATAAAAACCTATAGTTTCCTATAGGAACCTATAGGTTGGCCAGTAAGGCCAGTATAGACTTTTTTGTAATTATTTTAATTTTGTAAAAGTTGCCAATCCTTGAACAGAGGTTTGTTTGTGCCGGTAACAAACAAAGCACCATGCATTAACACAAAATTAAGCAGCCATTAACACCAGGCTTTGATGGCTTGATAGCTCCATAAGTTTTTTAATCATTATAATACTTGTTTGCCAGTAACTATATAGTCTATATAGGTTTAGAAAAGTTAGCTAAGTCATTCTTTCTCTAAATTCTGATCAACTATAAAGTTTTGAATTGGAGTATAATTAGGCCACTTAATTATACTATGGAGGTAGCGTCAAGCCGGGTTCACATATGCCTGTGGTATGCCTGCGCTGTCATTGTTTACAGCTGTTGATGCATACATTTTTTTGTGAATTATTTGGTTGAACTGCTAACGACAATAGCCCACCAACATACTGCAGGTATATGTGAACCTGAAGCTTAATTAACTCCTGCACCCATGAAGTAAGGTATTGTTATATAAAAGTAGCTACATGGAGTGTAAATTAATGCAAAAAATATGAAAAAGTTCCAGTTGCTTCTTTTATAACCTCCTGAGATGGTCAAAAATTTTGATGGTTACATAGTACACTATTTTTGTAGGCAGTTCTGAAAGAGAAGGCAAGGAATTACCAAAAGAACATTATGCAGCAAAACTCTGAACAAAATGAAACTGCTGAAGAGATTTAAGATCATAATTGTGGTGGTAAAAATATTTTGATGTTGGGTTGATTTTCTTCAAGGCAATATTTTTTCATGCAAAATGAAGTGGTCTCATAGACTTTAGGAGGTGGGTAGAAAAGTTGGACCAGGTTGCTAGTCGGAATAAAGCTGACCCTAACCTCTTTTGCCTAACCCAATGCAGACTAGAGGTCTGGTCCAACTTTTATACCCGCCTGTTTTAGGAAAATTACAATTGCTATTGGTGGATTGGGCAAAAATACAATACACACGTGACGGCGAAGGACCAGATTTATGAATAAACGTTGACTAACATAGATAATGAGTTATATTGTTATTCTAATGAGTTCACTGATCTGTATTCACAGTCATCTTACCTTCGATAGGCTATAGTCAATCTAAACAGTCAAAGTTATGACATCATGCGTGTTGAATTAGGTGCAAACACTAAATGTTGTAAATAAATTCTTCGGGGAATGGGGCGGAATTTTGGAATGGCAAATTCTTTGTAGAATATGGAATTTTTTGTTCACTGCTCAACAAAACAAGGATTTTTTTTAAAATGTGATGTGGAATACGTAATTTTCAGTTCTAAGAATTTAATGCGGAAATTTTCAACGTGAATTTTTGCGTGGAATTTTTCAGCTCAAAAATTCCGCCCCATTGCCCAATAACTTTATTTCCTCGGCCAGGATGTTATGTTATCATCCCACTATGTGTGTCTGTGTGGGTGTCTGTCGACACAATAATTAAAAAAAATATCAAACGAAAATCTGTGGTACTAAATAACTAATGATAATGGACATTGGACATTGCCCAAAGACAAATTGATTTCATTTTGGGTGAATTTGGATGAGAAATGGACTTATGGGCTACGGGCCATGGCTATGAACAAAATAAAATAATTAACAAAATTTTGATCTAGATAAGTCTAGACAAAAATTTCATCACGGCTTGAAAGAGCATCACAAAATTAGTAATATTCCGAAATTTCGTTGCGAAATGTTGCAAATTCGGATAATATAGCCCTGCGAAGTTTGCCGTTTTTCAGTCATTTTGTATTACGCGCTGGAAATTGATACCGCTTTCTGAAAAACGGCAAACTTCGCAGGGCTATATTATCCGCATTTTACAACATTTCGCAACGAAACTTCCGGAATATTACCAATTTTGTGATGCTCTTTCAAGCTGTGATGAAATTTTTGTCCAGACTTGTCTAGATCGAAATATTGTTCATTAGGGAATAGGTCTATGCATGCCACATTGATACATAACTTAATTCGCTGGCAGAAGTATGCAAGACGAATCACCATCTAATTTCTAATAGCAACTAAAGCATTTTAAACTCTCAGAAGGACAGAACTTCACAGGTTCACTAATAAAGTTGGAATTTCCACCCCGCTTCAAGCAATGCAATGCCAATGGCCATTAAGGACCTTAAATAATGATTTAATTATGGCGAGCCAGGTGGCACCGAAGAGAAAAGGGTCGTCAGAGATACGAAAAACCAATTTCATATTATTCTGACACTACAAAAGACCAACGAAAAATTCGTTGGCTCGAGCGGGATTTGAACTCGGGTATCTAGACCGCCGCTCTACCCATCGAGCTATCGAGTTTTTAACGGGGATTGGTAGCGAGTCTTATCCAATTTAAGTGCACGAAATATTTTCGTGACGACTTAACGCTTGTCTTAGAGGACGCGAAGTGTTTTAATTCTATTTCAGAACCATCCTCAGAGATACGAAAAACCAATTTCATATTATTCTAATTAGACAACGAATTTTTCGTTGGTCTATTGCAGTGTCAGAATATTATAGAAAAGGGTCGAGGAAGCAAAATTTTGAGTGAGTAAAAGGTTGGGTAAATGAGCAACAAAACAACTCGAGGTTTGGGAAATAAAAATTTGTTGTCATTTCCAAAGCATCACTCACTCAAATATTGAAGACTAAAATTAAAAAGCAATGTCAACAGTCATAAAATCAATCAGAGTCACTATCTTGAGATGGCAAAGAAAGTACATTGTGCAGCCAACATTAAACTTTAGACTGCAGAAAATTGCACAAGCAGTTATCAAACTCATGTCACAGAAGTAGTAAAGGACATGACATGTGTGACAACTGAATGGTATCCTTTTGTAAAGTTTTGGCCAGGGGTGTCAGGGGTGGGTATTTTTAACTGATATTTGAGGTTGGGCAAAAAAAATTTGGACTTTTTAACGGTTGGATAAACAAATTTTTTACCAAGAAACTACGGCTACGAGATCTAGTACGACTACGAGATTTTTCCGTTAAATTTCTGCTACTTGAGACTTGCTATCGTCCTCTCTTTGGCAATTAATTAGCAAATATTTAAAACAGTTTTAAGCTTTTTGGAGCAGATATTTAACGGGAAAATCTCGTATAGTCGTACTAGAATTCGTAGCCGTAGTCAAACATAAGCTCCCTATTATCGCCACCTACGCGCCAACAAACCGTTCTTGTTTATTTCTGAAAGCATCCCACGCAATTACGCAGCAAACCGAGGAATGAAATCTATAAAATATACTGAGTGGATGGAGAATATATCCAAGAGTTCCCAAATCGTGCTGCATTTGTACAAATCTTTCGCCCGGTGTTGTGATGTCCACTTTAATAAAAAACGAATCCTGGACCCAGAAAGTAAGATTAGTTACAAGCAGGAACAACACGCACTCACAAACCCATACAGCGCACCGACCTTGCATGCGTTTATGTCGGCGGAGATTGATTATGGTCGCTGTTTGGAACAAGTCTTGTACTATGGCTAAAATGTCCCCTCCAAAATCAAACACTGTAAAACCACATAATATTAAGCTGTAAGCATGAAAGCCTTCCCAGAGCACGATTCCTACCAGAGAAAAATACAGTAAGATTTCTTCATGGTCAAGTGAAAAGTTCTCGGGGTCGTGTTTGTGGGACTGCAAGGATAGTTGACAGATATAGCATGCAATTACTTGAGCAAGGCATAGAATGAAGACCCCAATTGAATATGCAACGTGATAACCTTCAATGTCCGTGTGTTTTGGTAATCCAATTGCGAATCCAACCAGAACGAAAAACAGCGCAGTAAATAAAAGGCCAATAATCACACCGAACCCTGAGCTTGGATTATGTGGTCTTGGCCTTATATAAATATTGCTTGCTGTATTGCTTGCGTTCATAGTATTGGAATGACGACCAATGTTACTATTTTCAAGTATATTACAGTGGCGTTCCATTAAAGTCATTCTCGCATCCCCCGGCAACGAATCTTTCCAAATTTGATACAACAAACTTGCAGCGAGCAGCAAGTATTCGACGAAAAGCGGAGAAAAATAATCCTTCAAAGGGCCTTTCGGCATCTCGCTGGCCCCATCCGAACACAAAGTCCAAAACCACAACCCTAAATTTGTTCCCAGAAGGTGCGCCATGATAAAATCAATGCACGGACTGTCTTCCGGAATTCTGGCTTCGTAGAAATAGTGAAGGAGTAGTATTTGTAGGAATGTAAACGTCGCTTTCGTGACCGTCAAAACGGCATCTAGTCCTTGCCTGCATGAAATATAATGGATTACAACGCTAACACTATAGCCAAAGCTGGAGAACCCGAAAAAATAGATACCACTTTTGTAAAAGACGCGTAAAGTTTCGCTCGACTGAGTCGAAGGAATCACCGTCGCGTATGTGCATAGTAATAGATGCAGCATCATCACATTAGCGAAGAACATATTCAAAATAACGAAATATTTTTGAATGTGTTCAGCCATTTTCATTGATTGGTGAATATTATGTAAAGCTACTACCAAATTCAGCACGATAGTAGCGCAAAGATATGCGTACAAATACATAATACCAGGCTGCGGTCTTGTCAAATATTGGCGGCGTCCGTCAGTTAGGGCACGGGTTAACACATGACATGGCAGACAAACACATCTCAGAACTGCTTCGAAATTCCTCCGAGAAAATACACGCCATGAACCGGCAGATAAGACGCGAATATTCTCCCAAAGTTCAAGGAAAGTTGCATATAGTGTATAGTACCATTCCAGCCGTATTCTGCCTTCATCGGGAGTGGAAGGTCGTTGGCTAACTTCGCTGACGCTGGTATATATTGATCCAAAATTTCCCGACTGTAATAAATTCGATGACTCGCTTGATTCGTTCGAGTGTACTGTTCCAACGCTTTCGCTTGTAGTAGCCATGACCAGCTTTCGAGGAAAACTGGATTCTTTCTGTATTATGTAAAACTAAATACTCTTATATATTCAGATCAGATATTAAAGCGCTTTACATAGAAACCCGAGCATTTTCGCCGGAAGAGTTTTAATTTTTTGGAATCAACCACAGTTCAGCTTCCGGGTAAAGCCATATAGCCATAGGCAATTTTTTCTCGACAAGTCATAAATTACATTTGGCATATTTAAAGTTTGTTCAATATTACTGACCCAACCGGCTATTTTAATACACTCTGAAAGACTCTTGGAGTCTGGTTAAGATTTCCTGCCGGTCAATTATAAAGTCAACACAGGACCTGTTCATACAAGCGCAGTTTGCTGGGAAGCTCGCCTAAGTGAGATGAATTATTTACAAGGGTGGTTGCATGCATGACTACAAATTTTTTTGTAGTTCGCTATAACTACAGCCACTTGAAAAATATGTAGTCAGGCTACAACTACTGCTGCTACTTAAAAAATGTAGCGAACTATTTTGCTACGCAATTGCTAACCATTCAATTACCAGAAGAAATCAGGAACTGCAGAGACTACAGAGTATTCTACAATGAGACCAAGAATTTCTTAGTCTTGAAAGCATGGTCAAGACTTGGATAATCTTAGAAAGAAATATTTAAATGTATATAAGTTTCGTACAGTTTTGTTCTAACTTAGTTAATTCGTAATTTTGTAAGTAATATTTTGTCCTGTCGAACGTGTTATATATATTCAAAGTTATATTGCAGTAATCTTCATAAAATAGTTTATAGACTTTATGAATACTTTATAATTTATATAATTTGGTAAGCGAAGTGCCACTCTGTGGATATATTACCAATAAATCATTATTACTATATTATTATTACTATTATTATTATTATTATGCTATATTTTTTAGTTATTTTTTAGTTTTACTGCATTTGGTCTTGGAGCGTCTATTGACTCATGCTGCATGCAATGTAACCTATCAGTAACAAATCGACTTACGAGTAGCAAAAGTAAACCCCTTGTAAACACTACAGTGTTTAGGAGTGCCACTATATTGATTTTAAGCAAACCTTGTCTTAATATCATTCTATATTCTATCAAGTTGCTAACAAAGTAGCGAATAGCGATTCGCGGGAGTCTATTATACGGGGGGTTGGTCGCTCCGCAAACCGTCCTACTTTTGTCTCCTTCACCGTTAATCGCCCGTGTTTTCTTCGTGAAAACCGTAACCGTCATCAGTTTTTCTAATACAGGGCTCCTCGCAAGTTGCAGACCCAAATAGAACACATGCTCAAATCTCTCAAAAGAATTTCAATACTTCACGTAGCTATAACTAACTATTATTGCAAGCTTGTGGGAGAGTACAGACATTCTGTCTGTAGAAATTGAAATGTTTTGCCGCCCTTCATTTCTGAACAAAGAAAATTAAAATTATAAAAACAAAATACTTCAGAGTTCCGGCGTTTATAATAAAAAAAAATACTTAACGTCAATAAAATCCTTGACGTAGGTTCGCACGGTAAAAATAAATATAATTGTTTTGTTTTGTGGACACAAAAATACACAAAAAATACACACAAAAAACATTATAAAACCATTAAAGGTAAACAAATATTTTAGTTTTTGTTCGCGTAAAATGTTTTACAAAATTCAGTTTTAATTTTAAAATTTCATTGAGTGTATGTTATTTTGTCTATTTTCTTACCCTTAAAAATTACCATTCCATATTTTTGTTGCTTTTTTCTTTTTTTTTTAGTACAGAATTGTTCAACAAGTCGTCCAAAAAATCATCAGACACTTCGCCAAAAGTGCAAAACGCGAATTTTCCGCCATTTTGAATTTTCTATTAGTAGGCTATCACTAATAACCTACTAGTAGCGTAGCCAATCAGAAGGCACGATATGTGATAGCCTACTAGTAGGTTTCTCCTAAAATAATTTAATACACTATACGAATTAATGGAGGTGGAATTCCAAAACCAAATGCATGCATGATATATCACGAATGTTGACAATGAAGAATTAAGTATATATTTTGCAAGAATAACAGTGGATGAGTAAGGACAAATACAAGATCTAAACTAAACAAGCTAGTACCCTCTAGTATAAATAAATTAAGTCCAGTTTAGGTTTCGTCCAGTCTATATAGTTACAATGGACCACTAGACCTCTGTGAGAACATCATGCAGTCTACAACAAATAAAGCTATCCAGTAAAGTTAGTTTCGCTGAATTTAGTAGTTGCAGTGCGCTTGCCATGCATGTTTATATAAAAATGTTTAATAAGACCTATAGACTTGCCATGCACAAGTCGACCATGGGGGAGGGAGGGCGCGGGGGAAGGAGCGCGCGACCCGAGCGACGAAGCATTGTCGATTTTGATATGTGAAGATACGGCTATCTTCAAAATTATATACAGTATAACATAGACTCATAGTGCTTGTACCGAAATATATATTTGATCTAATAGAAACGCTGCTGTATTCATGCGTGATTCGCGAGTTTTGGGTGCCTCGCATGCATGGCCCGCACTTTATGCAAACCCAACATGATTGATACTTTCAAAATAATAACGATAATAAATTGAAACTTCCAACACTGCATAGTAAACCACAGTTATATTGCGTAAGAATTTATCTGTAAAATTTACGAACTCCAGTTCCGCGGATTTCCCCCATGCAGGTTTCGACCATTTTTCTATAGCAGATAGCCTGACTCAATGACAAATTTACTATGCTTCATTAGATTTTATTTTTGTGAATTGGCAGCCAATCTTCAAATGGAGCTAAGCTTATGAGTTATATATATATAGTCTATGCTCAACGATTTTCCATTACCGAGTGATTACTTCTTCACCGTAAACCGCCACGAAAGTTGAGAATTTGAGATGATCCGAAAACCGCCATCTCAAATGCGCCAAAACCGCCTAACCGCCAAACTATAACAGACCCCCAATAGCGATTCGCCGTTTGAAAAGTAGTAAACTAACTACTTGGCTACTTTTAGGCAAAATGTAGTTAGCAATAACTACAGCTACTGTTTTACTAAAAAAGTAATAAAAAACTACTGGCTACTTGAAAATTGTTGTTCGCTTCCCACTCGGCATAAAGTGAGATCTCATCAGGGCAGGAAAAAATAATTTTCTTCCTGGGAGCACAACCTGGAGACAAAAATTTCCTGCAAACCAACGGAGTATTTTTGTGCTAAATCTGCATGTGCATAAACATATAGTGTTCTGACTGACCATGGTTTTCAATTCAAGGAATAATGTCTGATCTGTCAACTATATATTGTTGCACCCATAGTGGAACATGGGTGTTACACCCAAAGTGGGACATGTGCGCACGTGACGGTGAAGGACCAGATTTATGAATAAACGTTGACTAACATAGATAATATATAAGTTATATTGTTATTCTTATTCTATGAGTTTCACAGCCATATTGCCTTCGATAGCGATGTTTCCGAACAGTATTATAATCAATAACGAAACTTATCTTATCTGACAATATTAAAAGATACACAACATGATAAAATAGGAACATTTTTCATATATTGATTATCTATACAGAAAATTTTGCAAAATAAATTTCTATAACATTTTAGGCAATATTGGATAAAATCATTAATCATTGTTGATCGGAATTATTAGACGAATATTTTCAGGGATCGATATATTATTAATAGGTATATCATGTAAGGAGAGGGGTCCCCCTTTTTTGAGGCTAGGAGGGGCGCACCGCCTTATCTCCCCCCTCACCCCCAATAAATCCAACCCAGAAACATTTGAATAATAGAGGTCGCACAAAAAATGGAAATTGTCTATTTTTTTATACACTCTGGGGCCGGTTGTATAAAAGTCTTAATCACTTTTTTAATCACTATTTTGTAGTTAAAATAGTGAATAACTCTCAAATACGCGCTTCTTATTGGATGACGTTTCCACTTAACTATGGTTAATCACTTTTTTATACAATCGGCCCCTGCAGTATGAATCGTACGAAGCCCTATAAAGTGTGTGTATGATTTAATTTCGTTCAAGTTCTAAAAATCGACCAGGCGATGAGACAGCAAACGGCGGAATGAAATCTAAAAAATATATTCAGCGGATGTAGAATGTATCCAATGGGTTTTAAATTTTTCTGAATCGAAGTGTACTTTTCCCCGGGCGTTGTAATGATAATTTCAACGAAAAATGAATTTTCAATCCACAAGCCAATGTTGGTGGTCAACAAGAATAGAAGACATTGGCTGATCCACGTCGTTCTACGACCTTGTGTCGGCTGATGTCGGCGAAGATTTATCAGTATGGTCGTTTGAAATACATACTGTAGCATAGCAAGCGCGTCTGCGGCGATGTCTATGTGGCGAACGTTCGGAAGTGACTTGGGTTCAATACTTGGGTCAATCTCAATTAGCACCAAGCTGTACAGATGAAATCCCTCCCACAGAAGACTACCGACAAGCGAAATGTACAGCAAAGCATCATCGTGGTCCAGTGAGGTTCTCTGCGCATCCCAAGCCAATGACTGTGCAGATAACAAAATGATGTAACATGCGACAATTTGTATAAGGTAGAGGGTTATAATTCCGCCTGAATATGCAACGTGATAGATTGGATGCGTCTCACCAGAGGCGGCTGATGCGATGACCAAGATAATAAACAGAACACCAAAGCAACAACCCAAGACGATACCAAGTCCCAAGTTCCTCCTTATTCTGTTCGCGCCACGACCTCCGTCACGCCGTTGATCCGCATCAACGTTTTCCGCATCATCGTTTTCCACATCATCGTTTTCCACAATAACTTGACAAGCGCACGTTCGGCAGTGTGGCGCTGCGACCGCCTGAGTCGGTAACAAATCTTGCCATATTTGGTAAAACAAACTGGCTGCTATCAGTAAATATTCTACGAAAAGTGGCGAAAAATATTTCTCGGTATTTCCAAGCGGTATGGGGTAGCTTTTGCACGCAACAGACTCATCGACTTCTTCAGAACACAGAGTCCAAAACCACAATGCTAAATTAGTTCCTAAAAGATGCGCCATGATAGCTTGTATTCCATAGGTGTCATCTGGAATTCTAGCTTTGTAGAATTGATTTAGAAATAGGTTTTGTATGACAATGTATAACGCTTTCACGACGTTTACTGTCGCTGAGACTTGTTTACCGCATATTATATGGTCAATCGCAGTGCACACACTATAACCAAAACTCAAGAATCCAAAAAAATATAACCCGCCTTTATAAAAGACCCGCATCAAAGCTTCGGGTGGTGAGCCTGCACGGAAGTTCCAATCGCGATATTCAAGAGTCTCAAGGGTATTTAACCACAGATAGAACATAGCGACAATCGCCAGCACTATACATCCAAGCACGAAATATAGTTGTATATTCTGAGCGTTAGGAACAACGACATGTCTTAGAGGGACAACTAAATTAATAACCACAGTTACACCGAGAAATAAGTATAGATATACGATACCAGATTGTCTGAAATTAGCGCGTTGTTCATTCACAGCCTGTGTGATTACATTGCAAGGTAGACAAAGGCAACGCACTAATGCTTCCAGTTTACCGCCAAATACTGCTCGCCATGGACCTCTGAATAACCGGCACATGTCACGACAGTTCGAACATAGTGTTGCTAGGAAAGCGAGATACCACACGTCTTGAGGTAAAGGCTGGTCAGCTGGGATATTACGTTGTCCGCGGTCCAAATTTTGATATCCGTTCCGAGCTGGTTGCTGTTGTACTACGCCACCGTCGGCCATGTTAATTAACTCTCAACTTTCTCAGCAACTTCGAGACGAACTTCTCGACTGAACGATTGATTCGAATAAACTAATAAGCAAAACAAACCGATGCTATGTGAAATGAAATTTCCTAGTAAATCGTTGAAACTTAATATCGCTTGAGGTAAACGGTTTCCGCCTTCCGGCTATATTGGAAGAAAATTATTCCGGGAATTGAATAATTATGAGAACACGCAAGAACCCGCTAGATTTTTCAAAAGACGCCTAATAAACAAGCGCTTTATAATTCACAACACTGGGCCGTAGGAAACTTTATAAACCAGAGAAATTTTTGAAACTTTGCAGTCGTCGGAAATGGCATTCTCACTTTTATAATTTGTTATTACATTATAATTTGCGAGTCGATGCTATCCGTGACTCAGGATGGATTATCACTGGCCGATCAGCGCAATTTTTGTTTAAAATTCCATTAGTTGGGGGGCAAAGCTATTCCTCCCCCTACTTTATTATTGCAAAACGAAAAAATCTAAATTATATATGAACCGCTTAGATTTGTCAATTGAAATTCCTTCCGACTTCGTAATATTGTTGAGATACCATTGATCAAATGAATTGCTTTACATTTTTTAAATATTGGAATTCATATGCCAATGAAATAGTTGCGCAAACTTGATACCGACTTATATATATAGACGAGCGTGTTCGGACCCATCCTAGGTTCTAAGTATTGATACATTTAAGAATTCATTTGTCTTTGGCAAATAATGAATCGTTGATCAAACTGATCAAATCCCTTAGTTAAATATGCCACATGTAATTATGATTTATGAGTTTGTGATGTTCCTATGCAGTATTAGGCTACGTTTACACTTGTACAAGAATAATACAAGATAGCGGCTTACCGTAGCGGCGTGAAAAAGTCCCTATAGGCTGTACTGATACAGAATGTACAACATTCAGAAGCTGAGCAAATTGAGCGAAGCTGTTGCAATAGTTCCTAAAAGGTACGGGCAGGTGTATTTTCACGTCGCTACGAAAAGCTATCTGGTACAAGTTTATACCATAGGCTTAACGACCTTAACAGTAAATGAAGGTTCAAACGCCGGTTAATCTGATGGGTCTGTTGTTGGCGATCTCGTGATTCGAGAAGATTATTATTGCTGCAATTATACTGTGAACCGTGACTTATTTCAATATGTCAAAATTATCCCAGCTCAAACAAACACTCGGTAAATCACAAGAGAAAATTGTTTCTCGCTGCGCAAACTCACTATATAGTCTGAACTTTGTAACTTGTATTACCCAGAAAGCCCGGAAGCTATAAGCTGGTTCATTCTAAAAAATATAAAACACTTCTGGCGAACCTGCTTGGGTTTCCGAGTAGTTTAATCTGAGGTAATATTGTTTACATCTGCATAAGACATAAAGGGACCAGTTTTCCTTGAAAACCTGACATGGACAGTATTAGGACCATAGACTCGAACGAATCAAACGTGTCATCGTATTTATTACAGTCGGAAAATTCTCGATCAAGATATACCAGCGAAGGAAGTCAACGATCTGTCACTCCTGCAGAAGGCATAATACGGCAGGAATGGTACTATACATTATCATCGACCTTACTTGATTATTGGCAGGATATTCGCGAGTTATTCACCGGTTTATGGTGTGCATTTCTTGGGGGGAAACTCGAAGCGATTTGGAAATGCGTTTGTCTGCCATGTTGCGTGTTGACGCGCGCACTAAATGGACGCCGTCAATATTTCAGACCACAAACAGGTATCGTGTATTTGTACGTATATCTTTGCACCACTGTCGTACTCAATTTGGCAGTAGCTTTGAAGAATATTCGCACATCAACGGCTGAAGACATTCAAAAATGGTTTGCTATTTTAAGTATGTTCGTTGCGATTATTCTGATGTTGTATATATTTCTATACGTATACAAGACCGTGAAATTTCCTCGCTCGCGCGGGACATTATTACGCGTCTTTTACGAGGGTGGAACTTATGTTTTCGGGTTCTCTAGTTTTGGCTTTAGTGTTTGTGTTCTGTTCGACTATATTTCATGCGGGCAAGTACTATATGCAGTTTTGACGGTCATGAAGGCGACGTTTACAGTCCTACAAATACTATTCCTTCACTATTTCTACGAAGCCAGAATTCCGGAAGACAGCCCGTACATTGAAATTATCATGGCGCACCTTCTGGGAACAAATTTAGGGTTGTGGTTTTGGACTTTGTGTTCTGAAGAAGCTGACGAATCCCTGGAAGACTGTATGCACTACCCCATACAACTTGGCCATTCGGAGCAGTACTTTTCGCCACTTTTCGTGGAATATCTGCTGCTAGCTGCCAGCTTGTTTTATCAAATTTGGAAAAAATTGTCACCGCGAGATACGGTTTCGTCTTTGCCGCAACGTCACTGCTGTACCTGTTATTGCAACGTAATAGATAGTAATACGCTTGAAAACAGTCAGTCCGAGAGAAGGAATTCGAACAACCGTAGAAGGTCAATATCAGATCAAACAAATTCAGCCTCGGGACTCGGCCTTTTCATTGGCGGTTGCTTTGCAGTGCTGTTTATAGTTCTGGTTCTAATGTCGAAAGAGACTGGCTCAAGCCATCAAGGTTACCATATAGCATACGCTGTTGGGATTTTCATTCTATACTTTACCCAAGTTTGCGCATGTTATGCCATCCAATTATCCTTGCAATCACACGAACGCAACCCCGAACGCTTTTCGCTTGACCACGAAGATATACTCCTGTTTATTTCTCTGGCAGGAATTCTGCTCTGGGAATGCTTTCATGCTTATAGCCTGATATTGAATGGTCTAACAAACCACGTCCACGGTTCTGGAGTTTTCGACATGACCAAAGACGCATTGGCAATTGTACAACACTTATTCCAAGCAACTACGTTAGTTAATCTTCGCCGCCATCAACGAACGCAAGGTCAGCAATCTGACAATGTGTGGATTTGCGAATGCGTGTTGTTCCTGCTGATAACTAATCTTACTTTGTGGGTCCAGGATTCCTTCTTTTTTGAAGTGGATATCACAACACCGGGCGAAAGATATGTACAAATGCAGCAAGATTTGGCAGCCATTGGATACGTTGTCTACCCGTTGAGTATATTTTTCAGATTCCATTCTTCCGTTTGCTGCATAATCGCGTGGTCCATTTTCAGAACTGAAACCTAGTACTGTATTGCATTGTTTGAAACTGGCGAAGTTCGTAGTGCGTAAAGGATTTCTCCGAATCTCTGTTGCGTATGTTTGAACCACAAACTGATTATCTACACTGCATTTTAGTCAGGCAGATAGAGGAACGAAAATTATGGAAAACTTACCATTATCGAGGGGCAATTCTGTGTAACTATATTTATATCTTAAATTAATTTGACAAACACTTGGACTGGCACCACATATTTTAATTAGTCAATTTGTAATCTAGCGGTCTTAAATAAAGGCCTCTAGGCCACTTTTGTAAATATTTATTTTCAGATTTGTTAATGTAATTTTTTGGGCGAATAGTTAAATAAAAATAATAACAAAACAAGACAAGACAAAACTAATGAGAGACTTTTATATAATACTTTGACAAGATGTTTCTACTCATTTTTGGATCTGTCCTGTTTTCTCTCAGATCTTTTTTTCTTTCAAACAACGTGTATGCTTTTCTAAATTGCACGAAAACCATATTAATACTCATTAATAATATGCATGAAAAAATTATGCAGAAGAAAGAGACACATGTTAAATAGTTTACTTACTCCTTCATTTGAATGGCACAAACAACTTAATACAAGTTTTCAGCTGTCAAAACGCCGCTAGCTTGCACCGAATTCCTTTCTTTTGGCACTGTTCTGATGAAATTGTGTTGTTCTTAGACAATCATTCAAAATTGCGTAAATTTTTATGCATTAAAACAAACGCTTGCAAAGACTTATTCGCATTTGACCGTCATATCCGCATAAACCCTCTCATATCCGTCCGTCCCCCTTTGCCCGTTCATATTTTACCCTTCCGCATTTTACCCTCATATCCGTCAGTCTGCATTTCACTCCCTTCCGCCTTTTACACTTACATCCGTACGTCCGCATTTTACCCTTCCGCATTAGTAGCCATTTACCCTCACATCCGTCCATCGATCTGCATTTTACCCTTCCGCATTTTGCACTTAAAATCCGTCCGTCATCTGTCCGTCCGCATCCGCGTTTTACCGTAACCCTTCACAATAATTCAATTCCCAGAAAACAATCTCGAAGATATTATAACAAGTTTCAGCGAATAAACTGTCGTAGCTCAATATAGAGACTGCTAGTTTTGCTGGCTTTCCAGACTATATTTCAATTGACAGAGTGTCGCCGATGCAATAAATATACAGGTTCAAATCCAGACGAGTCCACTTTATGTTGACAATTACGTGCTGGTTCTCGTTATTATTCAAATTCCCGAAATAACTTTCCTCGAATGCAGCCGGAAGGCGGAAACCATTTAAGTAAAGTGATATTAAGTTTCAACGACTTTATACTACGAAATTGCATTTCAAATTTAGCATTGATTTCTTTCGCTTGTTAGTTTATTCCAATCAATCGTTCAGTCGAGAAGTTCCTCTCGCAGTTGCTGAGAAAATTGAAACAGTTAATTAACATGGCTGACGGTGGCGTAGTGCAAGAGCAACCAGCTCTGAACGAGTGCGTACACTTATTGCACAAAAGACAACATATTATCCAAGATGATCAGCCTGTACCTCAAAGTGCTTGGTATCTGGGTCTATTATCAACGCTTTACTCATATTGTTCTAACATGTGCCGGCTATTTAGCGGTCCCTGGCTTGCAGTATTTGGTGGTAAACTGGAAGCGTTAGCGCATTGCCTTTGTCTACCTTGCATTGTAGTAGCGCAGGCCGGAAACGAACAACGGGGAGATTTCAGACAATCTGGTAGCGTGTATCTATACTTATTTCTCAGTATAACTGTGGTTATTAATTTAGTTGTCCCTCTAAGGACTATCGCTGTTCATGAAGCTGAGAATATACAACTATATTTCGTGCTTGGATGCATAGTGCTGGCGATGGTGGAGATGCTTTATCTGTTGTTATATACACGAGAGACTCTTTTTTATCGCGATTGGAACTTCCGTGCGGGCTATCCACCCGAAGCTTTGATGCGGGTCTTTTATCAAGGCGGTTTATATCTTTTTGGATTCTCGAGTTTCGGTTATAGTTTATGCAATGCGTATTACAATATAACTTGTGGTAAACAAGTCGTAGCCACAGTAAACATTATGAAAGCGCTATACATTGTTGTACAAACATTATTCCTTAACAAATTCTACAAAGTTAGAATTCCAGATGACACTCGTGGAATACGCGTTGTCTTGGCGCATCTTTTAGGAACGAATTTAGCATTGTGGTTTTGGACTCTGTGTTCTGATGAAGTGGGCAAGTTGGAAGTGTGCTCCTACCCCATCGTTCCAATTAGAAATACCGAGAAATATTTTTCGCCGCTTTTCGTAGAATATTTGTTGATAGCAGCCAGTTTGTTTTACCAAATATGGCAAGATTTGTTACCGATTCATTCGTTCGCAGAGCCACACTGCCGAACGTGTGTTTGTCAAATTAACGCGGAAAACGTTGATGCGGATCAACGGCGTGACGAAGGCCGTGATGCGGACGGAATAAGAGCGGGTATCTCTAGAAACTTGGGACTTGGTATCGTCGTAG
This sequence comes from Paramuricea clavata, assembly GCA_902702795.2. NCBI lineage: Eukaryota > Metazoa > Cnidaria > Anthozoa > Malacalcyonacea > Plexauridae > Paramuricea > Paramuricea clavata. The sequence goes on along the minus strand of CACRXK020004394.1, from coordinate 11,309 downwards.
GTTGTTGCTTTGGCGTTGTGTTTTTACTTTTGGTCATTGCGTCAGCCACCATCGGTGAGACATACCAACTATATCACGTGGCATATTCAAGCGGAATTATAACCCTCTACCTTACACAAATTTTTGCATGTTACATTATTTTGTTGTCTGCACAGTCATTTGCTTGGGATGCGCAGAGAACTTCACTGGACCACGATGATGCTTTGCTGTACATTTCGCTTGTCGGTAGTCTTCTGTGGGAGGGATTTCATCTGTACAGCTTGGTGCTAATCGAGATTAACCCAAGTATTGAACCCGAATCACTTCCTAACGTTCGCCACATAGACATCGCCGCAGACACTCTCGCCGTGCTGCAAGTTGTATTTCAAACGACTACACTGATAAAGCTTCGCCGACATGAGCCGACACAAGGTCGGAAATCGACGTGGATCAGTCAATGTCTTCTATTCTTGCTGACCACCAACGTCAGCTTGTGGATTGAAATTTCATTTTTTATTGAAATTATCATTACAACGCCCGGAGAGGAGTACACTTCGATTCAGAGAAATTTAAAACCCATTGGATACATTGTACATCCGTTGAATATATTTTTTAGATTTCATTCCGCCGTTTGTTGCTACATCGCCTGGTCGATTTTTAGAACTTGAATGATTTTTTAGAACTTGAATGATTTTTTAAGACTGCTATTTTTTTTAAAATTTTTTGAATTGAATTGAATTTATAATCCATCTTTGGGATTAAATAATTCAACAATGGATATAGATTAAGTAATAATAGAATAAGATTAATAAGTACTAGTTAAAACATGAGCAGCCAATCTTTATCTGAGATACAAACTCAAGCCGAAGGCGAGAGTTTGTATATCAGATAACGATCGGATGCGAAATGCTGAAAAAACGATACTGAAAAAACGACCCATCTTATGAGTTCATTGGCGAAGTAATTTTAAAAATAAACATTGTCTAAGCCAACAAAATCAAAGCTGAAGTTTATGTAAATCAGGACAAATCTTTATCCAATTTACATGCAAACATTGATTAAACATTCATTTCTTTTGTATTTTCCTCGTGAATTATTAATGAGTTTTTTAATTGTAGTTAACAAGACTAACGCCCGTATTCTAAAAGCTCACTCACACTCACACTCAATGAGTGGAGGTTCAATCTGAACTTTTCTTGAGAGTGTCAATGCTGTTTTTGAATAACTGGAGGGTGAGTAGTCACATAGTAAGGCACGACACTAGTAAGGTACTCCAGCTATTCAAAAACAGCATCAAGAGAAGCTCATATTGAACCTCTACTCATTTAGTGTGAGTGTGAGTGGGCTTTTAGAATACAATGTATGAAATGATAGAATGTTAAAAAATGAGTTAAAAAATTAGTTTTGAAATCCTTGACATATATGCATACCACCAATTTTTCTGAGAAAATCGAGGGGGACGTTTATGTAAATCAGGAACCGTTGATTCTGTATATGTCAATACAAACAACTCGTTTGACACTGATTTCGTTTGAATTTTCTTCATGTATTATTAATATTTTTACAATTTACAAATACAAAACTATATTGCATAATTAGTTAAGTTCATCTGATTAAGTTCATCAGTTTAATGTTCATTGTTCGCTGTATTTTAATGAATATATTGCGTTTAACAAGTGATCTGTGTTTACTTATGAAATAACTTACAAACTACAAAGTCAAAACTGCATACGCAATGAATAAAGTTCAATTAAGTCTTTCAGTTTAATTGTTCGTAAGTTCAGCTCATTTTTCAACATTTTCATCCATGTAAGTAATTTTACTACAGTTGAAGTAATTTTATTCGTGTTTCGCCAACTAAAGCAACTGGACCATTTGGATGAGATTTTAGCTCAGCATACTTAATCCATTCGCTGGTCCCCAAACATACACTGTCTTGTAGTTCCCCAGTTTCTGAGAAACTCAGCAGACTATATCCTGATGAAACATTCGTTTTAACTAGGATACGTTTTGTGACGTGATCTATTGCAACGGAATCATCAAATCGATAATATCCTGCGGGTTTCTTAATTTCGCGTTGTAACCTTCCGTTTTCTGTGTAGATATAAACAGTTTCCCGGCCTGCAACAATTATTGTTCCATCAAAACTTGAGAATAGTGCATGATTACAGATAGGTAACTCCCTGAAAGAAAAAATTTTGTCGACTTTAAACGAATTCAGCTCAACACATACGTCACCAATATACAGGATATTCTCGTCGCAATTTAAAATAGCAATCTTCCCGTCCTTGTTTATTGCCATGCGCACTGCATCTATAGAGTTTTGATGAAAAGGTAACGCAGAATTAAGCTTTTTGTTTCCATTCTTATCAAAGATAAACAATTTTAATCTCCATGAATGATCATCGCTTTCTCGGAATCTAGTGATGATGTATAGGTTATCTTCGGCATCGATATCCATCGCCGTAACGTACCATTCTGACGCAGGCTTTTCCCTGGGAGTTTCACATAGAATACGACTTTCCCCTGAACGTTTAAAAACTTTAAAAGTACGTGTACCCTTCGTCAGTGCAACGATGTCTCCCTTGCTGTTCACAACAGAACAATTTTGAGAATAAATTTCACCACGAAATGTAAAATCTGTATCCAGAGTCAGTGACATTAGTTGCATTCCAGATCTTTTAAGTTTTTCAATTTGATGGCGATCTTCTCCGACCACGGGACGATAAGTTTTTTCACCGAGCAAAATCGTCGGCCAAGCCAACATGCTCGTGAGCAATGACGATTTCGCGAACTTTTTGATGAACTCAAACAATACTTGATTCATGTCTTGAACTGACGAGGCATTGTTAAGTCGCTTCGTTTTATTTAACCTCGACTTCATTCCTCCATTAATCAGAACAGAAAATATTTCTCGAATAGCTCCGATATCATGAAGTTGTTTAAGATACTGCAAGCAATCACTTGCGCTTGCTTCTGGGTCTTTCAAATTTTCCAAAATTCTCGCCATCATTCTGACTTGCGACGCTTGAATTCGATCTTCGATGGACAACGCTTCGTTACAGAACGCTTCGGTCGCTTTTTCGCCCGCGAGTTTGAACGATTCTATGGCAGATTTAAAGCGTTCCTTGGAACGTATTTTCAATGACGTGATGGCATTTATAAGAGCAATAACTTCGTTGATAGGAGAATCAGTACCAGTGTCTCTCAATGACGCAGCTTCGACTAAAGTTGCTTGTTCGGGCGATTCTGCTGTATTCTCACTTAAATCCGCTTGAAATAGGGACTGATATAACCTATTGACTCCGTCTTGTATATAGAAAACAAAGGCTGCTCAGTAAATCCTTTCTTGCCAAGCCATCTAGCTTGCTTTTGATATCGTCAAGTTCTCTGACGATCAAGCGCCGACATTCTTCGTCCGTGACGTCGCCATCTTTCAAACGTTCTGCAATTCCACTGCGAATCTTGTTCGCTAAAAATCCAAATGTAAGTTTCACAACACCGGTTACTACCTCAGACATTTTGAAAATCAGTGAAGCATTTGCCAAAACAAACGTTATATCAATACCTTGAGACAGTCACAAGATCAACATATGCATGCATGACCCTGCATGACATCGATTTTCATTCAAGTGAAACTAATGTATTATTAGAGACCTTAAGATTGACGTTTACGGCAAACGTCAAACCGCTAGCGAAGTTTTTGATTTTACAACTCTATTATATAATAGCTTTTACACCAGTTTTGAAATATGTTAAATTTATTAAACTTGTGCTCTTTAGCAATGATTTAAGAAAGAAAATTAACCACTAGTCATGCCATTCACCAAAGCAGTAAAATAAGATTTGGCGTTTCAAGTTGGCGTTTGGCGTATAGATTTCATGCCTGAACTGCTACGAGGGCTTGTAGTCGTTAAAGCATGAAATTTATACGTCAAACGTCAACTTCAAACGCCAAATCTTAATTTACTGCTTTGGTGAATGGCATGACTAGTGGTTAATTTTCTTTCTTAAATCATTGCTAAAGAGCAGAAGTTTAATCAGTTTAACATATTTCAAAAACTGGTGTAAAAGCTACAATAATAGAGCTGTAAAATCAAAAACTTCGCTAGCGGTTTGACGTTTGCCGTAAACGTCAATCTTAAGGTCTCTATTGTCTCACTGTTCAAACTGAAAACCCAATACTCAGTCAAGGTTGTGTTATAGTAATACGATTTTGGGTTGTTATATGAATATACTGTGTTTTATTATCTTATTAAGAAGATATTTCAGTATTATAAAATGACTTGTCTTACAGACATTCATTTGTTTTAAGACTGCAACAATGTTTGGTATGCAAGACCATGTGACATAACCATAAAACCAGTCTTGCAAAATTAAAAAAGTTTGTGTATCTCACGTGTTCTCAAATGTAATTCTTCAGAATCGAAAAGTTTTATGTTGGAGGAGAATGACACACATTTATATGATCTGCGCATTTCACCCTTTTTATTTGATCAACAGACAGTTATGTACAGTAGCGTAGCCAGCCTAAAAATTTACTCCTGCTATGTAAATTTCAAAGCATTATCATTATTTATTTCATTATTAATTTCATTATTTATATATAGATATATATTGCAGGACCTCCCTGAAAAACACTTCGGTGAGTGGAGCTTCCTGAATAAATATTATTATTATTATTATTATTATTTCTTTAGAAATTCATTGTTTTTACAGTCTATAAACACAGAAATATTTGCATAGCAGGAGCAAATACTCAGGCTGGCTACGCCACTGGTTATGTAACATTCTCTGATAAATCATTATGCATGTGGGAGGTAAACTGCCGACATAATAGGATATTTTTAATGCATTGAAATAAGTCAGCATGTGTAATACAAAAGTCAAGCAATGTTTTTAACGCAACTAAAATGTTGTTGATGAGAGTTACTTATGTTGTAACTTCATTATGATCTCTTTATAAACTGGATCTTTGTCGCAGTGTTTCTCTACTCTGTATCCTGAAATAAACAAAATTTCTCAGAGTCAATAACCGTGACTTTTTTCCATACATCAAAAGTATCTCACTACAGATAAAATGTCTCGGTAACCGTGATCATATACTGACATTAAAGTCAGAGCCGTAGCGAAGGGGGTATTGGGGGGGGGGGGGGGTTAACCCCCCCACCTTTTTTTATAATTAACATATTCGGAAAATCAGGTTGGTCATTCGGAAAATTACGCCAGTAATAGTACAACAAAATTTTAGTTGTTTAAACAGAGAAAATATTATAAAATTGCATGTATTGTCAGCATCATAAACAGTGATTTACAAAATCACGGCATTTTCATGGATAACATTTAACAAATCGTAGATCGGTAAATGTTTTTCGGTTTATTACTTTCCAGGGCCGTAGGAACCGGGGGAGGGAGGGGGCAGTCCTCAATATATCTTTAAAATACTGACAATTGATTAATTTTAAGCGGCTACATTACCCATGACAAACCGCAAAGAATCGTATTACCCATATACGCCTTCGCCCATTTAGTTCTTCTAAATTGTAAGCAAATTAATTGTAAATTTCGACCTGCTAAAACTCTGTTTTCTGACCATCAGAATTCTGTCAAAACTTCCCCCAAAGTCCACGAAATGGCATTTGAGAGACTCTAAATTTAAAAATTTCCTCGGGCCTTCGGCCCTCGCCACCCTCCATCAAAAAGAACTTCCTACGGAACTGCACGCTTCTGTACGGAACTGCACGCTTCTGTAATGTCTGTGCGTAAAATATGAGTATTTTTGTTTGTAAATTGCGTTTTCATTTTCCGGATAGCAAACACCTTCGTGGCTTCGTATGCCATGAAATATTCGGAAATATTTTTCGTCATTCGGAAATTTTTGGCCTACACCCCCCCAACTATGCATGCTTAGCTACGGCCCTGATTAAAATATTGTTTGGAATGACGTCAGATACTCAGTGTGAAAACAATGTGATTCAACACACCGTTCAAATCACAGAATCATTTGTCAATACAACCTCGAACCACAAATCTATCTTTAATTAATCGCCTATATTCTATCACGAACCAGTAATCATGACCAACTATATAGATCTATACATATTATGCCTATACCTACAACGTACACATTTTGATGGACATTTCTGCATTCATTATATTTCTTTATTTATAAGCAATATCTTTATACTGACGGATCAATTCAGCTAAAGCTGGCTAGAATGGAGGCTGTATGTAAATGATCATATTTAGTTAATATTAGAATTGACGGGTGACTTTTAATATTGGAGAGGCTCAGATTTTGAATTCTACTGCCACTACCATTAACCAATCAGATGCATTTAATCTATCCGATTAACCAATCAAATGCGTATTAAGCCTAGTGGAAGTGAAATCTGAACCTGTCTATTGCAGTAAATTTGGGATAGAATGTAGCTGAATTAATCCAGTTATAACATAACGTGCTGTTTCGAGAAACGAATTCAAGTGCCACAGTCAAAAACATCGTGATAATTTTTATCTAAGACCAACATTCTTGGACATAACTAGTTATGACTACCTATTTTGTTTATACAAAATTCGCATACCTCTTCTGATAAATTCCATGTTGAAGTATGTTGTGCTTTAACTGCTTTTTAAGCCCCTGCTCCCCCAACTCCATGTTCAGCTTGTGTCATAGTAAATTACCAAAAGTTGTTTCGGTGTTGTTTACAACGTATATGTACAATGTTGGAATACATCATTGTACCCTGTACCATAGTTCCATGCAGTAGGATATTGGTAATAGATTAAGCTTCTTAAGGCGTTCAGGATATGGCAACTCATAATCCTGAAGGATAAATTTACTAGCTCGTCTTTGAACACCCTCGATGATCGCAAGATCACGTGACGATCCTTGACGTGCCCAGATCTCACTACCATATGACAGCTGAGATCGGACGAGAACAAGATAAAGAAGCCTACGGCAGCGAATATCAGACATTTGCGTACAATTTCTACGAAGAAAACCAAGCATACGATTGGCTTTTGCAGTGCAGCTGGCGATGTGAGGGGACCACTTTAGGTCATTGCTGATAACAACACCCAAGTCTACTTTCGACAGAATTGTTAGCTATGCTCTTAACTGGATCGTTGTTAAGAAAGTAGCAATGAGTTGGAGGTATAACATGACAAAAATTTCTTGCACATTCCAATCCACTCTACATTATTATTTTACTCTGCTTGAAAGCTCTTTCAAAATGGGTCATTCCAGAAAACATCCATACCACCCCCATGGAGGAAATTGGAAGTTAACCTCCCTACTCCCTTCGGATGTCCTAATACATTTACTATTATCACAAACAATTTTTTCTCCCCTCCCTCTTCGGACAGCAGAAATTTCCTCCGTGGGGGGAGTGTGGATCTTTTCTGGAACGACCCAATGTAAGAAAATTTCTGGCGAAGATATTTTGTTAAAAGTTTCCGGTGCCGCTGCCGGACATTTTCCAGCACTGCATTAATAAATGCTATTTAAAAGCCTCTGAATTTGATGAAATGTATTCTTGCTTAGTGTACTAACAAGAGATTATGTTTTTGCGTTTTTAAAATTGAATTGAGTACTGTATGTATACCTGACTACACTTGCCCTTAGATAATGTTTTCTATTTCAGGTAAAGCATAAAAGTGAAGGACCAGTCTCATTTGAAACCTGAACTGGTCCTTGTATTCTGAGTTGCCTAAATGCCAGGCTGGTGGTTCTTACGTTAAAGGGGCAGTGTCACTGATTTTGACCCTCGCAAATCTTTAGGAATCTTGCACAAAACCCAAAAAGAATGGCTGCAAGCACACCATAAAACAATAACAAATACAAAAAACATGTACAGAAGTCTGGATGGTTGAGATTAGGCGAGGATTGTGATGGATTGTAAATGACATCTTGACTAATTGTTGGCGGACACTTTTTCAAGTTTAGGTCAATTTGTATGAAAACGTCGTCTTACATGCTGTATGGAAGTTCAAAGTTGTTTAATATGATTCGTATGTCATAACTGAACCTATTTTATATAATGTCTATCTTCAAATTCGCAGGTAAGACTTTGAATAAAAGACATTTTTGGTCAAAAGACATTTAAGCCCATTTCCACTCAGGAAAATTTTCCGCAGAAAAAATTTTTGTAAAATGTGCTTGGCCGCGATAAATTTTCCGTCGGAAATCAACTTTCAACAATGACTTTTGGGGAAAACTTTCTGTCCGTGAAAATTTTTCTTCAGTGGAAATGGGTCTTAATCCACTGGTTCGTTTATGTGGTTTTTACTGCACATATTCAAGCTATAGCTAGCTTACCATCGGACAATGTGGTTCTATTCATTCCTGGACCTCTCCTGTTTTCTCTGCGATCTTAATTTCTTCTCCTTTAAACGTCGTTCATGATCAGATTTGATCCTATATAAAAATTAAAAAATGAGAAATTATAGAAAATAGTTATATGAACATCTAGGACTTTCAAGATAAACCGGCATCCGCCGGAGCTCCTTGGCCTTCGGCTTCGGTTGATAACAGAAACTTTGGGCTTGATAATATTTTATATCATGCTCAATCTCATCCTATAATTGTTGAATTTTACGAGGGAAAATAGTGAAATATTCACTGGAGTTTTTTTTTCAAAATCCTTATTATGGAAATAGTATGGATCTTCGTGGAAATAGTATGGATCTTCGTGGAAATAGTATGGATCTTCGTGGAAATAGGATGGAAATCCAATTATGTTCATACTAATTAGCCATTTCCCAAAGTCCTGGGTCTAGTCACGCAAATCCCATGTTGGAAGAACAAGAAATATGGCAGCACACATTTAAATTAAAAGTTTAATATAAAAAGGAGATATTTCATTTTTGGTCGTCTAAATATTTAATATTTGATACTAGATACTTCTACTCTATCACATATTTGACGCCTGTCACCATATATTTTGTCCCTCCAAACGATCCCAGAATGCACTGTGATCTCTTTTGGGAAAAGGCTAATTGCAATTTCCAAACTGTGGATATAGTATGGATTTAGTGATGTACTAATGCAAGTTCCATAGTATGGATTTCCTTATTTCCTTATTTCTTTCCAGTGTATCAGGGCTTGAAATAACGTTCCCAAAGTTCCCGATCATGGTGATCGGCAGTCATGACTTTCCCTGCTTTTTCAGGTTGGAAACCCTGCTTTTCCGACGATCATAAGCGGCAATTTCTTGCCGATCATTGATCGCTGATCAGCTCGGTTATTTCAAGCTCTGGTGTATTGTCCAAGTGCCACCATTAGTATCTGATTTAATACTGTTGTCCAGTACCACCCGGTATCCGGCAAAACATTCCTATCTCGTGACCGGTCAAACAAGGCAAAACTCTCAAAAATTCAAACCAGCTCAAAGAAGAGGATTGCGACTGTCAACAACTCACATTGTCTTTCGACAGAAATCTTACATACAATTCAGTAATCTTTGCTTTCTTGTCATCCGATGTTTCATTCGGAATAATTGAAACATTCTCCAATATTTCTCGAACTTTTTGAACACCATCCATCAAGTTCTTTTGTTGATTTCTAAAACGACTTGATTGTACGACCAGTTCACCTCCCTTATTGATGCGGCTGCTTTCCTAGAATATATACGAAAACAGCCTTGAACGATTTATTAGTTTATTTTTACTGTTGTCGACCGCTGTTGTATTAAAAGCACAATTCAGCATAGGTAAGACACGCGTGTGCGTGTAAAAATCTCGCCGCTTGTCAACAAGGTGTGTTTGCACTGTTTGTTTCCAGTTGTTGACAAATCTGGAACAAGTTGTTATCATCTTGTAACAAGGTTGATGAGGCCAACAGACTCGCAACAAGTTGTTCCAACAAGTATAGTGATTGACTGATAATCGGTATCGGCATCGGGCCGATTTTTGCCTTATTGGTAGAAATCAAAATCGGTAGAATTATCTATATTTCTGATTGTCTAAAACCGATTGTTGAGAAAATGCCCACTTTAAAAATTATATGCACTGCACGTTGCTACATGCTATGTTTTAACGCAATATGTTAAAGAGTGCCATTTATTAAAGGTTTTAACGATCTTTGGTTGCAGTAACATGTTATATTGGAAAGTATCGTTCCCCAAAATTGTTGGCAAACAGGGAGGAGTAAGAAAATTTTCCGGAAATACCATTTTTCAGTATTAAACTTTCCAATTAATGTACCGAATATAATTTGTTAAATTTTTCGGTAATATTTTCGTAAGTTTGGATTTTTGAAATATAAATTGTAATATGTTAATCTTGATTAATTTTTCAAAATTAAAATCTATATTTTTTATCTTTTCCAATGCCCATGATGGCAGGGGCCCACAACAAGTTCTTGTCAGTCGTCCCTAGCCAGCATGTCCCTGAGATGAATTCTTGTACCTCTTGCACTAGTTTTTGTCTGATCCAACAGGGTATCCAGTGAGCACTCATCACATGAAAACGAATGTCAACTTTTGTGTTTACTAAGAAATAAAGAGAAAATGCCTGCATGTCAGTGATCTGTCCCTAATTTTTGTTCAATATAAGGCACACATATTTTACCACCAGTTGCCTAAAAGGCCTAAAAATGTGAAACAAGACTGGGTTACCTGCAGACTATTTCAGAACCATCCTGAGATATGAAAAACTAGTTTCATATTACTCTGACAGTACTGCAGAGAACAACAATGTTTCGAGCGGGATTCAAACTCGCATCTTCAAGTTTCTAGACTGCCACAGACCCATTGAGCTATCGAGTCAATGGGCATTTGAAGCGAGTCTTAATTTAAATTTTCACGATGATCTCATGCTCATCTTGCAGGATGGCAGTCGATCTAGACACCTGAAGATGCAAGTGCAAATTCCACTCAAGCTTCGCACGTTCAGTGGTTATGTAGATTTGTCACCATTATTTCAGCATAAATCATCATTGATAAAAACCTGATCAAAATCTTCACAGGGAGATGCCATTGGACCACCTACCCCTCCCCCCCCCCCCCTCAGTAAGTGCTACCTTCAGCAATTCATGAGCCACCTACTTCTTTCAAAAATTTTATTAGAACCCTGATGCTACAAAGTTTCAAATCTGGATTTTTAGTTTCTAATTTAATTGTTTTTAAATTATACCTTTATTGACATTTTGACCACCAGGCCCAGGACTTCTGGAATATTTTATTTCAAGGGATTCTAAATGCAGATAAGTTTGAAATTTAAATAGCTATTTTACTTGTATATATATATATATATATATATATATATATATATATATATATATATATATATATATATATATATATATATATATATATATATATATATAT
>CACRXK020004393.1:3461-31912 GCA_902702795.2 Paramuricea clavata | reverse complement strand
GGAAGCAGCATTGTGAAGATCTACTTAAAGATTGTTCCAAAGCTCTTGGCTTACTGTTCAAGTTCAGCAGATATATTCCATTAAAAGTTTTAAAGATTATCGCTGAGGTACTCATACTGTCAAAATTGAACTATTGTTGTACGGTTTGGGGATCTGTGCAAAATCAAGAGTCGATTAATAATTTACAAAAACTTCAGAACAAGGCCGCCAGATTGATCCTAGGATATAAGGTTGATGAAATATCTAGGGAAAATCTCCATGATGAAATAGGTTGGTTAACAGTGAGACAAAGGATTCATGTCAGAACCTTAATGGCATTGCATAATGTACTTTATTCTGGTGAACCAAATGCTATTTACGTGAATTTTAAACCATTTGAAATTACGCATGAACACAATACAAGATTTTCGTCGAGGTGTCGAAGTGATATGTTGTTAGAAAAACCTATGTTAAAGAAGAAAATCTTTTTAGCTCGGGCTTTTAGAACTAGAGCTATCGATCTATGGAACAATTTAGACTGTACTATTAAGCTCATATCTTCGAAATCTATGTTTAAGTCTGCTGTTCTTAAACAGCTAGACTGGTTTATATAATCATAATTGACTATTTTAACTTTTAACGTACTTTAGTAATTTTTATGAATACCTAGATTTATTAGACTTTTTATCTTGTAGTGTAATCCTATATTTAAGACCTTGTGTGTTAGCTAACAGAGATTCTTTTTTAAATACAAATAAATACAAATACAAAATATTCTACCAACTGTTTTTGTACTATAGCCGTAGGTGTTAATTTAAACCATGAGATGCTCAATCGTATGAACTATGAATGCAGATTTGTAGTGGTGTAGTGGCATAGACTTGTATGTCACTAAGAATCTATACAGTATGTGGCCCAATTTCGGGTCAGTACCAGTAGCGGGTCAATAGAAATTTGATTTCATTTTTTTCCGCCGAGATAAAAAGCGACGCGAAATAAAATATATAGATATAATGGTGAACCTTTCCTTTTTTGGATGATAGTTTTCGCAGGCTTTTTAGTTGAACTGTATTCAAACAAGAATCCCTTTTGTCCGGGTATGTTTATATTCTTTTACTAAAATTTGTTCATTTCACTGTGCAGTAAAACTAACTAATAACAATAAATCGTATTATTGATATGTAATTCTCCATGTAACTGCCCAATTTTGTCCTAACGATAGATTATTGCCGAGAATATATAAATATGAAATGGCAATTCAATTATTCAGAATTTCAGAGATATATTCTGGTCCCACAAATTACGTTTTAGTTTGGCTTTGTGGCCCAGTTTCGGGTCAGCTATGTTTCAACCTTTGAAAGTGGAAGCACTGCTTAGAACGCACTCCACAAAAACTGTGTAGAAGAGGTAGTTTCAAGCTGGAAATATCATGTCTAAACCTTGTCAAAACCTCACAAAAAAATTGTTAATAACTTAAGAGATGTTGAAAGTATACAAAATGATCGAAAATTGCTATAAAACAAACGCTTTTATACAATAAACAAAGAAACTTGAAGTGACCCGATACTGGTGCAGTTGACCCGATACTGGGCACCTAAAATGATTCTTAAAAATATAAATAATTCTGAAAGTGAAAGGTAAGAAAAGTCAATCTTTTGAAATATTGTTAAGAAACACCTTTCCTATTCTCAAGTGAGCATTTAAAAATCGTACCTTTCCTGAAAAGGAAGATATAGCAGTTCAAACCTGAAATGACCCAAAACTGGGCCACATACTGTATAAGATATATTGAGCACTAATTGCATGGTTTAAATTAACACCTATGGCTACAAAAACAGTTGGTAGAATATTTTCATGTCGACACAATGACATTTTATTGAATTTTAAACTATTTCAGCCATTTTTGTGCCTATATATACAACTATAACTACAAATTGTATATTGAAGGGAAATATATTTAATTCTAGATTTGTTTTACTTCTTAATTTTTTCCAACTATAGTAGGATTATAGGGGATGTTTATATGTAATGCAAGCCAGCCTAGAAACTGGCTTACTTTACTAAGGCAAATTTTGCTTATTATACAACCATCCAGTATGAGCATCCCAGTGTTTATAATGAAACAATCCATAATTGATATTTGACAAATCAACCATTTGCCTATAGAACTACATGAATGTGGCAACACTATTATTCTGTTCTTTATAACTTAATTGCTTGGACAAAAATCTACGAAAACAGTAAATTTAGTGCCCCACAATCCCTAGCTACCAGTGGTACGTTCTGTATCATCAGTTCACAATTCTATTTTGGTGGGTTTCACTTAAAATTATCCCTTTCAAAAGCATTGTAATACTTTATGAAATACAAAATTTCTATATTAACCCTTTAATTAAGTGGCAATAAATGTGCCCAGATGTGCCCTACTTCATATTTTACTCTGCCTAACACCAGACGATTTTACAATGGTATCATGCAATTAAGCCTGGAACAAATGGGTTAGTTATAAATACCTATCTTGATCAGTAAAATATCAATGGCTTGATTAATTGCAACTTATGATATTGCATGATATTTAATTCAGTATAAAAACCTAAAATTCATATGTTTATAGAGATATTAACTTGGTATGGACTTATTATCACTATAGTGCAGGTATTTTTTTGGACACCTGAAAACTTTTAGATTGCTCTGAACGAAACATTAGCTAATTAAATTTTTACTTTTATTATGTTTGGTTTTAAAGTTATTTGCTGGGCTCTGCTCTTTATATTTAAGCCATTAATATACTGCACGGATTTGTGTATTGGCTGGCTGCATCTATTTATTAGTAAATAACAATGGCCGGATTTATACTAGAGACGGATCATCCGTCTGGACGAACTTGGGCAAGCAAAAGGTAGTTCGTTTTCTAGTTGGTCGGTGTATAAACGCGGGCAAACAGACTGATCATCCGTGAAGCCGAATTATCTGCATAGTTCGTCTAGTTAGACGAACTTGCGTGCGTAATTCGTCTTGACGGATCATCCGTGAGTATAAATACGGCATATGGACGCACTACGGAAAATCCGATACTTCATTACTCGCATTCAGCGGATTTCGCCAAAAAATCCAATATGGCTGATGCAAGCAATACTCGTGTTGGTGATTCAAACAAGAGAAATAAGGGTAAAAAACAGCGAGTTTGGACCGAAACAGAACTAAAATATTTTGCAGTTGCACTAGCAGACGAGAAGAAGCAGTACGCAGTTCAACTAGAAACACTCGCATTGAAAAAGTCTGCAAATTTGTGTGTATACGAAGGTATCGCAAAAGATCTTGAAAAGCACTTAAAATCTGACGAGTTCAAAGCAGAAAACCAACGGGAAAGAGAAGAGTCGAAGCGAAAATTGAGAGATACTGCCCTGGAAATTACGCCACCTAGGCTTCGGGTCAAGTATAAATTTCTTAGAAGTCAATGGCGAAAATGTACAGATCGTGTTAAAAAAGGAAGTGGAAAGGCACCGATTGATGAGCCAGAGTGGTTCACCATCATAAATCCTGTATTTTCTGATACCTTTGGGGATGTGGATGTTGTTTCGTGTAGTGGCGATGTACTTGTATCTCACGACTCGGATAATTCATTGACAGATTCAGACAAAGAAAGTGATGCAGTTGATCGACCAGATACACCTTTTAATAACACCAGCGGCCTTAGCCTTGGATCAACTTGGGGAGGGAGTGATAATAGTGATGATAATGTCCTAGAAGCCAGCACAAACAGTAGTTCGTGTGGTAGCACCAAAAGGAAATGTAAAGCTAAACTTGAAACCAAACCTTTTTTCAAAAGAGGGTTTTTAAGCCAAGCACAAGCAATTCAAAATATGGCAAAGAGTTTTTCTGATATGGGGGAGATGCAAGAGAAGCGATCTGAATTAATTTCCAAAGCTGAGAAGAAAAGGCACGATGAATTTTTAAACTTTCAAAGAGAACAAGCAGAGCTCAACAGACAACATGAACTGAAGATGATGGAAATGGTCATGAAATACACTAGACCTAATCAACCAGAACCTCCACATCTTCAAGCTTCAAATGTCCAAATGGCTCAGCAACAACCAATTCACAACATGTATCCATATAGTGGTTTTAATTTCATTCAACATGAGTACCAAGTACCAACCACACATGATAGCACTGCTCTTACAGGGCTGGACACACCCGCATCACGTCAGCACAGCCAACATTGGTATGGACATAATTAAGTTAAGTGAAAAACAGCAAGACAGTGACTAGTCAGTTTTAATATTTGAACAATATAGTTCAGTTGTTGATATTTCAAAGGTTTGATTTTGTTTGTTTTGGATTGTTTTGTTTATGGTTTCCTGTATTTGGTTGTTTAGTTTGCATATATTTTATAGAGTTTATCATATGTAATGGTGTTAATGCTTGTGTAATATAGAGTTTATCATGTGTAATGGTGTAAACAAAGCAAAGCTATGTTATGATGTATGGTACCACTTAAATTGGTAAATGGTTAATATTAGTTATACTATCCCCTCTATGATTTGTTCAATATGATGCCACAAATATAACATTGTTTTACATGGGCTATATAAAGCCATGTGTTTACAATGCAAATCTACTAGGACTTAGTTTATTAATTTTTAGATGAACCTATCTATTAGGCCTGCATGGTCTTACAGCATTAATACCATTATTTAACTGTCTTAAACTCTTAATGTTCCTGTGGACAGCAAGTCAATAAGTCAGATCAGAGATGGAAAGCGATTAAAATTGTCTTATTTTTATATGAAAGTGGTCATTTTCTTGTTCAGACAATCATAATAATTTTACAGTATGTGATAACAATTTGAATAATTTATGCTAAGTAATTTAGTAGTGTTTCAGCATATTTCAAGGTATTAATTTTGTCTCTGAACAATAACACAAGAATAAACGTAGCATAGTTGGCTACGTTATTAGTTTTTGGCTTGGTTGTAGTGTAATTATTAGAGGTGCACCAGGATACTAGACAGGTGAAAACTATCTAATTTGATTCCAGTAAATGTTCATACAAGGTGAAGGCCTAATTGATGTTAAATGACAATTTTAATTGGTTAAAGAGTGAATGTGTTTTATTTTTATGAGCATGAAAATGAGCATGGAAATGGGCATTCATGAAAGAAAAAATAAAGCCATAAGAAAAGCTGGCAGCCAGCTTTTCTTTGATAATTTTACGTAAAATTGTGATGAACCTCTACTTTTTAACCATATCAAATCATTGTAACCTGATAAAAGGTGTTTGTATCACGGTTGTGGCGAAGTTTTCTCACAAAATTTTCATTTAAATTGCTCTGACACTTGAACCAAATAATTTGCCACTGTAAGTTATATATTAATTTGATAATTTCTTATTTAATTGATAAAATTCTTGCTGAATCATTTGGTTCATGTGAGCAAAGGAATTGGTAGAATATTTTAAAAACACTTTTGTTACAACTATAAATGATGTCCAGTTTCTAATATAATCATTGCATCAAGGCCCTCTCTTGTCACACTGCCCACAACCAATTGGATATAATACTTCTTACATCTTCAGCTGCATTTGCTGCTTGGCCAGATCCATGAATAAGGGGCTGTTTATATGAGGCGAGCCAGCTCGGGTACCCGAGCTAGCTCGCTTTAGGCGGGATCCCGTCTTTGTTAATATTTCCTACTAAATTTCATGTTGCGTTTACATGAGAACCGAGCTGGCCCGCCTGACCGAGGTCCCGCTTCGTGTGACCCGAGACCTCGGGTAAACGGGCTGGGTAGTTTTCCATATAAACGCATTTACCCGAGCTGGCTCGGCTTTTAAGTAAAATAATGTCTTTGTGCGCATGCCCAAATGCACGTGTTCATTTTCAAGATGGCGGAAGAACAACAAGTTTCTTCGTGCAAAGTTTCGGCAAAAAAACCTTCAAAAGCGCGTGGAAAACCAAAACCGAAGCAATTTCGTTGGGAAACAGGAATGGTGGAAAACTTGATAAAATGCCTTCAAGCTTATAAGAGTGAAATGGAATACAAAAACGTTGATTTCGATGGCGATCGACCAGCTCAGTACACATGGGTCAGACAAGAAATGGCAAAGTTGTATCCTTTGTGGTTGTATGATGAAGATACCTCAATATTTGGACCTGTATTTCTCTCCCCTCCAAATATACCATTTTCGACCATGTGCAAGGAAGAAAAAGAAGAATATACAAAGCAAAATCAGGCTGAAAATGAACTGACCAAGAAGGGATATTCACGAATCAGGGAAAAGATTAAAGATATAAGACAAAACTTTTCTCAAGCAGTGACAAACGGCCGACGAAGTGGAAGCGGAAAAATCGTATTCGAGTTCTACGATGAATTAGTTGTAATCTGGGGAGGTTCAGCTGCCACTAAGCCCCTTGAATTTGGTGTGATATCGGATAACTTCCAGGGTGCAGAGCAGGAGAGTGAGGACAATACCCTCGTGAATTCAGTAGTAGTCGAAGATGACAACGTAAACGAACAGACAACTTTAAATGAGCATGACATGGCAGATCTTGACCTCGATATTGGCCAGCCTGATGGTAATATACATGATGTCATCAAAGCAGCTGAAGTGGCCCAAAAAAGAAAAATTAGTAACCAAATCCCACACCTCATTGACAATAAGCGAAAGCACCTAGAGAAGGCTCTCTCAGCTGCACAGCGAGATAAGCTGTTACTAAACGAGGCAAAAGAGGATTCTACATTTCGCAAAAATTTGGCAGAAGCAACACGGCAGTCGACAGAATCTTTTGCAATTGCATTAAAGGATGTGAGCACTTCCATCATGAATGTTGGAAATGGAATTTCTCGATCTATGGAAATGATGTCACAAGCTATTATGGCTCAGGTAATGTCCAATTCTCAGCCTCGGGGGCCATTTAATCAAAATCTCTTTTACCAACATGGTGAAATGTCACACCCACCCCCAGTATTTCAAACCCACAATGGTATGTACCCTCATAACCCACCATGTCCAAGTAATAGCAACATTGAACCAAACAACGAATAAACAGCTTGTTTCTATTTACATCTTACAATTTAGGTAATATAGAGCAGCAGACTGTTGCATATATTTGAGTTTGGAATGTTAAATTGATATTGTTAGGGTTTCTATTAATAACATCTGTTATTCCATATTATGTTGAAGCCTGGTTTTCACTAAACTGAGCATATTCACTAGTGAGGATAGCCAAAACATGAAGCGCAACCATAAGCAAACTTAGCAAAAATATCAAGGACTTACATTCTTTTTGTGCTTGCATCAGTGTTGCACAACTGAGGACAACCTCTTATGCTGTTTATGTTACAGTATATATAAGCTCACCAAAGCCTACGGCTCTTGTGTTATGCTTATGCTTGCGTTGCTTCATTGAAAACCATACAGGCTTTAAATAAACTGGGTTCATGTAACTAAAAAGCACAGCATGAGCACTGTTCTTTTGAAAGTTTTAAAATAAAAGTTATTTAGAAGACAGTGATGAATGTTAACACTGGCTTAACTTGAACTTAATTTAGTGAACATTATGTATATATATTTATTTATATATGTAACATTGTTATTGTTTTTGATTAATAAACATCAAGTTTTCAATCTTAGAGTACCAGATGATCAGGTAAATTATCCCGAATGTAGTTTGTTATTGTTTTGCGAACCACACCACCTTCACTACGATCACCTGAGTACACTGGGTCAACAAGGTGTCGGTTTTGATCTTCATTTTTTTTATACAAATCCATTTGGCATTTAAGAAGATCTTCATCAACATAAGATTTGTTAATTTCGCAATAATTGTGCAAGACACAACATGCATATACAACAACTGGAATTGATTCAATCTTTAAGTCAACTTTTTTTGTAAGAACTGACCACCTTGCTTTCAGTCGACCAAAAGCACATTCTATTGGATTCCTAGCTGCTCTTAGAAGAGTATTAAAAATTACTTCTTCATTTGAAGCACATGTGGCATATTCCTTCATGCAGAATGGAGTCAATGGGTATGCAGGGTCCCCAATTACATAGTTTGGTATTTTTTCTGAGCCTGGGAAAACAGACAGTTGTATCATTGGAATTTGGCCAGAAACTAATTTCTGATTAATAGAGGAATTTGCAAAAACTTTTGCATCATGCACACTTCCTGGCCACCTGCATTCAACATCCATAAATATGCCTCTATAATCACACACAGCCTGTACATTTAATGAATAGAACATTTTGTAGCAAAAGTAATCTTGTGGATCCTTTAGTGGTCGAAGGATAGGAACATGTGTTCCATCTATGCATCCAAAGGCCTGTACAATGCCAAATTTTGTCTCGAACTCACAGACCTTTTTCCTCATTTCATTCTCATCTACAGGTAAGTGCAAATACTTCGGCCCAGGTACTTTTGAAATCACATTGGAAACCTCAACTACAACACCAGAAACTGTACAGACAGCTATACCGAAAGCATTTGCTGTCATAATGAGGGAGCCAGTGTCTTTCAAATAGTACAATGTAACAGCCAGTTTCTTTGCACTATCTAGTGCTCTGTGGTTAGGTGAACTGGGATCGGGTGAAATGTAAGGTTTAAGCTCAGTCTCAAGTTCTAGAAACGATTCTTTGGTCATGCGGAAATTCTTCATCCAGAATTCATCAGGTGCTTCGCCATTTATCATCTTTATCCACCATTGATCTGATCTGCCAGGTTTAAACCAACAACTTCTATTACGTTGTCTTAACCTTCGTTGCCTTAGTACCTTTAGCTTTCTCAAGAAATAACTGCGCCAATTTTGAAGCGCTATCAACATCGTATTCTTCTTTTGTTTCTCGTGAATTTTCCACAAGAGAATAAGGCCATATAGTTGCAAAAGAAGGGCAGTAAAAGCTCCAATTTGGGCCGTCACTGAAGCTATTAATGCAACAATTTTGAAACCCGCCATTTTGCATTTAACTTTCCCGCGAAAATTTGTATTTGTTTTCACAAGTCAGCCCGCCCCAAAAGTTTCATGTAAACGCGTGGTGAAATTCATCTCGGGGAAGCGAGCCAGCTCGGGTACCCGGGCTGGCTCGCTTCCATATAAACAGCCCCTAAGTCACCTCGTTTAAGTCTTAAAATCCACAACGAAGCACGTCGTTGCACGCCTTCAATTCTTTTCTTCAAGGTAGCAGATTCAGGGGACCATACTTGAGAACCGTAACTTAGTTGCGATTTAACTAGGGATAGATACAAAGCTCTCCTAGCTCGCGTATCAGGTAAATAATAACAAGTCCGTTTCAGGAGACCCAGACATTTATTTGCAGTAGATCGAATTCGTGTGACATGAGAATCCCACTTAAGATTATAAGTTATTGTTATCCCCAAATCTCTTACTTCATCACAACGAATAAGATCATTACCAGCCAGGTTGTATGGAAATGTACTGGGATTTTTCTTTCTTGTAACTTGTAACTCTTGGGACAGGAACGTTAATTAATATCGGTATTCCTTGAGGTATATTCTTAATTTTATAAGGGGATGCAATAAACATACATTTAGATTTCTTAGGATGAATTTGTAGCATATTATTCTCCATCCATTGCGTAACAATATTTACGTCATAATTTATGTTGTCAATAAGATCATGTACATTGTGTGATGACGCGTAAATTTCCGTGTCATCTGCATATAGACCGGGCGTGGTTTTTTGGAGAAATTGTGGTAGGTCATTGATGTAGAGCAAAAATAACAACGGCCCCAGGATCGACCCCTGGGGGACCCCACATTTTAATTTTCCAACGGAGGATAGCATTAGCTACGCATTGTTGTTCCCTATTCGTTAGGTATGATTCAAACCAGAGGAATTAATTACCACTAATGCCTTCTTTGAAAGAAGAACCTGGAAGGCTGTTCATTTGCTTCGATCCACTTCGCTTTACATCTGATTTTATTGCCCTGAACTCGCTGAAAATCAATAGTTGCCAATTGAGATTTGACTGCGTCGAGTTCCTCAACCTCGCTTGCCGATAAGTTGTCTTTTGCGACCAAAGTACGGTATCTCTTTAATACTCGAGCTCGCTCCTGTTTCGATTTAATCAATTTTGTTTTACTACATTTGATGAGAAGAGATTTGATTCTTGATTTGCCGGTATCCCACCATTCGCGAACATTACTAAAGTATTGTTTCTTTTTCTTCCAATCCGTCCAGAATGTCACTACTTTATTACGAACAGTCTTATCATTCAAAAGGGAAGTATTGAATTTCCAAACTCCAGGACCAACGTTACTACTTGAGCGCTCCACTTTCAACGTAATAAGTGCCATATCATGGTCCGAATATGGATAAGGTTCGATAGTACTTTCGATGTCATAGTCTTTTGCAAGCGAAGATGAAATATAAAATTTGTCCAAGCGACATTTAATCGTTCCGAGCTTATTTTGCCTCGTGACCTGCTGATCAGTCTGGTGTTGTTTTCTCCAGATGTCCACTAAACTAAATCTCGCAATTAAATTCTTTAAATGAGGAGTACCGGTACCACCCACCGACTCGTTCCCGTCCCGCTTGTCTTTCGCCAGATCAAGCATACAATTAAAGTCCCCTCCAATTATCAAACGCTGCCGAGTAACGAGATGTCGATCTAAGTTCTGAAAGTATTCAATTCGCTGACTCCCATCAGTGGGCACGTAAATACTAATAAAGCGAAAATCCTGATTATTGAAAGAACAATCCAAGGTAGTAATACGACCTTCACCATCACAGCAGAAAGTACAGTGTTTGAACCGAGAGCTATCACGCAACAAAATGCCAACTCCACAACTACTAATCGTACCAAGACTCCAGTAGCCTTTGAAACTGGATTCTCTGTTCCAAAGAACGCATTCATGTGTATTTCTTGGAGAAAAATTACAACATATTTTCCCCGTTTTAAAAAATCAAAAAGTATACTACGTTTTCTATAGTCCCTAATGCCATGACATTGAGCGTGATAATGGATAATTCTGTCATCGTTTTTTTCTTCGCCGCCGCATCTTTTTAAGCTTGGAATCACCATTTGGTTGATCAGGTTGGCCATCAGCCACGACAGGATCATCTTCAGCCTTGCGCTTGTTGTGTTCCGATTGCGTGCTCTTCACTCCCGGAGGGTTTACCTCAGGCATGGAATCATCACCACTGCTCAAATTGGGATCCTTGTCCATTGGATCATTATCAGAGTTGTTGCTACTGCTCATGGATGCGTCGCCACTGTCGTAATTCTTCTGACATTGCCGACGTTGAGGATTTTGCACTTCGATCACGCTGTTCTGGTCGTCTTCATGGGACGCATCACGGTGGTTGTAGGTGGCTATCTCTTGGTTCAGGGGGTGGTCGGGACAATTAAGCCTCACATGACCAAACCGACCACAATGAAAACATTGGAAGCATTTTCGCTGCACATGACCATCTTGCCCACATTTAAAGCACTTCACATCGTTGACACACGTTGCCACGCGACGCTCATATCAGCCACACCGACCGCACTGCGGCACCTGATCTCGATAACGGGTTTCAACTGGATAGGGGCCAATAAAAAAGCGACGTGGTATACCCTCCTTAAGATTAGACATCATTACGACGCGAACCCCAGATTCAACGTTGGACCAATCACTAAACATTTCACGGTCGACTTTCGGCCACCAATTGGTTTGGAATTTCAGTTGGAACGAACAAGACTTTAACCATGAGGGAAGGTGTATCCACTTCTTGTGCAATAACGCGTTCCCCACGCACCGAGAATTCTTGATTCAAAAACAGCTGTTTCAATTCCAACGAACGAAACGTGACACGATAACGGGAACCCAGAACTTGCTGGAGACATTTAATTGTGTCCTGTTTCACACACTTCAAGACACTACCCATGACTTCACGAACCGAGATGTCCTTAAATGCCTGAGTGTGTAACACAACAGTGTTTGGCCGAGCTACACGTCCTGACAATTGTACATTCGGCAAGAGCACACGATTAGCCGGTCTGTTTGGCTCTTTGCGAGTCGACGTGTTCCCCAACCTCACCAACGATATCCGCCCATGAACTAGCCTGTACAGTTTCGGCTTGCCGTTCCACACCATGAACACGCCGTTCATCACGACTAGCGGGCCTTCCAGCACCAGCAGTCCGCATTTCATCATCACCAGCCCCTCTGTCATTACCACTAGCGCGCCGGGCATCGCCAGCTGCAGCACGACTTGCATCATCACCACCACGATGTGCATCATCAGCAACAAGACGCAAGTCATTATGATTTGGATTTGTACCACCAGTACCACGACTATGACCACCTCCTCCACGACTAGCATCACTACCACGACTTGCACCACCAGCACTGGTAGGACCACTACCACGGGTTGCATCACCACCAGCACCACCAGAAGCAGCAAGAGCACCACCAGCAGCGCCACCAGGATTCCCACGACCAGTGCTTCCATCTTCGTCACCACCACATCTAGAAGGTTCCTTCTCCATTCGTCTTCTTGTCTCCAGTTATGAAATACTTCTCCATGGAAATCTTTGGTAAAATGATTTTTAATAAAAAGCCCACATAACGAAAATCGCTATGGGGAATAAAATATTTACACAATTGTGAACACACAACGAAACACACATATTGTCACCTTAAAACACATTTATTGATCTATATCAAAACCTGAATATTATCGTCCCTTACACAAGCCAAGACATTGTTAATACACCATTTTGACATAAATGTCTCCACACTTATGAAGCATTGTTCCATTCGAAGTCTTCGTCGAACGTAGTTGAAATATGTCGCACAGTTAATTTTCTGATCCTTCTTGAATTGCACCGAAACTCGTTCTTTCCAAGCGGAAAATTTCCCAACACACATTATGTAAGGCAATAAATCCTTCGTCGCCCGTTGTGAAAAGCAGCCCAAAAATAAGTTCTTCTCTGACAAACCAATCACGGATGGATCAATTCGATCACACAAATTTAATATGAACAACGACATATCTTTAATCTTTGGACAATCAACCAACAAATGTTCTAAGGCCCCACACCGAGCACATCGTGAAGGTAACCGCGAATTCCACTGATGCATTCGAGAATTTACCGGTAAGATACGATGAACCGTCCGCCAATCAAAATCCCGCAAAACTGGATCATTCATACTGTGAGCAATTTCTTTCCAGATATCTTTCCAAATCACTCTCGGACCAAACCGCCGATTCCAATGCACTTCGCTTCGCGTTTGAACTGGGGAAACACAATTTTGCAGACGACGAGCATAGTAAAATTTGCTTTACTGAGGTTGGCTCAGGTCGACCGAGAATTCTTTCAACACACGAAGGAGATGACTGTAAATGGACACGGAATATCACAATTTGGCTTCGTGTTGTCATTGATACCCAAAGGCCGTGCCTCGTAGTAACGCATTAAAGCTTGCCAAGGACACGCTTCGTGATTCACATCAAGAAATCGGAAAATCCGCCCAATTAATAACGCCTCGCTTTTAATGTCTAGATGGTTGACTCGAAGGCCACCATGATCATAATTAGACATACATGTTTCGCGACGTACCAATTCCGGTTTTTTGGACCATACGAACTTCCATATTTGGGACTGGATGGAATCCACCATTTCACGAGGAGGAGGGTAGATCTTCGCTACATGCCAGATCGTTGAGACTGCCAAACTATGAAGCATCGTTACTTTCCCTCGTAAAGTTAAAAACCGCGATTCCCATTTCATTATAACCGCGATGAACTTTGCGGAGACTTCCTCCCACGAATTCAAACACGCACCTTCTTCACCGAAATAAACACCGACAATCTTGAAAGGCGTGAATTAACCCACTCTAACCCGCATGGAGAATCTGTGCGACAGCGCCACCTGCCCAGCGAAATACCTTTTGACTTAAGGCCCACACACACCGGACGCAGCGCGGTGATTTTTACATCGCGGCGCGGCGGGTTTTGTATCGCGGCGCGGCAAACTTAAAATCAATATAGTGTATTTGGTAAGAAGCGTTCAGACCTGACGCGAAGAGGCGGATTTTCGCTTAGCGATATAAAAAAGTTCGCTCGCAGGGCGATCTTTTTCGCGCTGCAAGATAATTCGCGCAACCCAAGAAAATATGGCGACTCCAACAATAGATGAGCGGTTCAAAGTTATAGAGTTGGTTCAAAATTATAAAGAATTTGAGAACGTTGTCTCGACCCAATTAACATGTATTCAGTTTTAGTCATATTTAAAGTAAGTTTATTTGATATTAACCATTCATTAATGTTTTCCAAGTCTTCGTTAAGATGAAATTGAATAGTGTTTATATCGCTACCAGAATATGTAAGATTAGTGTCATCTGCATACATTCTGGGATGAGAATTAGATAAACAATTTGGTAAATCATTAATAAAGACCAGAAACAGGAGCGGTCCTAGGATCGTTCCTTGAGGAATTCTGCACTTGATAAAGGAAGAAGTGGGGAAGGAGCAAGTAAAAAAAAGAATGGAAATACAAAAATATTTTGCCTTTTTTGGAGCCATACGTCGAATATACAACAAGGTAAAATTATTTGATTGTAGAATTTGTTCTTTTCTACCACCAAGTAAGGTCCCCATTTGCCAAGTTATTTTTAATATTCAGTACCAGCCGACATAATATTTTATTAACTTAATTTGTAGTACTTCTTCAAACATGATTGAAGTAATCACAGAAGACAAAGATTTGACTGCAGATGATACTGCCATTCTTTGTACAGACGAAGATGAAATGTATACTGCTTGATTCCCTTTAGAGGTAGAGGAAAATGCACCCAAAACATCTACCTCACGACCAACAACTCCTATGGGTGTCAACCCTAAATCAGCTGGCAAGAGACGAAAGCCACGGGATGAAGTTTCAGAACAAATTATAAAATATTTGGATGCAAAAAAATAAGAAGCCTGAAACTGGAAAATCTGAAGAGGAAGTCTTTGCCTTGAGCATTGTCCGTACCTTAAAACGCATGACAGACCAACAGAAGGAACTAGCCAAACTTCGCATACAGAAGGTGCTGTATGATATTGAATTTGATACTGATAACTAAAGAATGTCAAATATAGTTTTAGATCTCCTTCCCAAGATCATGTTCTGTAGTTTCTCATGTTATCACTTTATTGTCAAAAGTTACTATAAACGTTTTTGTAAATTTAGCCCTTCGAAAATAAAATATGTTCCATTACCACTGATCAAAACAGTTTAATTATATAATATAATAATAATATGATATACTTAATTTACAGTTTAATGTAATAATATAATTATATGCTTAATCTACAGTTTAATGTTATTATTGTTATACACTGTTATAGGCCACTGTCATCAGGTACTACGGTTGAATCCTCTCTGGACTGTAGTGTATTGCCATTGAACTTCTCCATCACCCATGCAAAAATAGACTTTAAACTTATCCCTAACAGAATATGCATCAGCTGATGCTCTACATCCCATGTTTGTAAGATTTTGCATGGCTTGGTATTCTTGAAGGCTATCTCTTTCATCTTGAACATTAATTGGTGTGCTATTACCAGTAGATTTCTGCAAGTAGTTGTGGAGAACACAACATGCCTGGACAACCTTTTCACATTGCTCTGGGTGTAAATTAATACGCCTCTGAAAGATACGCCATCGCTGAGCCAATAATCCGAATGCATTCTCTGAGATTCGGCGGGCTCTGGAAAGCCGGTAATTAAATATACGCTTATCAATTGAAAGATCTCGACCAGGATAGGGACGAAAAAGATAGGTTTTAAGAGGAAATGCCTCATCTCCAACAATTGCATATGGCATAGGACCTAATAAGAAGAATAAAGTTAATGGTTTAACTAGATAGATAATTAGAGTGGAATAATATAACAATTTTAGACCTAACAGGGGACAGCATGCAACACTAGGACCCTTGACAGGAGTTGAACCTGTGGCCCTGCGAATAAGTTCAATCGAGTGAGATGCAGAAAAACCATATTGCGTTTACCTTACCTAATAAGGAAGCCCTAGGCAGATCAATAGGAACAGGCAGATTAAGTTGGTTCTCTGCCAGCCTTTGACCCAGTAGTGAATTTGAAAAAATCCCTCCATCACTATTAGATCCATAACTTCCAATATCAATGACTGTAAAACAGTAATCGGCATCAACTAAAGCCATTAAAACCATAGAAAATGTCCCTTTGTAATTGACCATTTGCGTAATAGACTAAATTTTGAACTAAACAAGTCTAGACAAAAATTTCATCACAGCTTGAAGGAGCATCACAAAATTAGTAATATTCCAAAGTTTCGTTGCGAAATGTTGTAAAATGCGGAAAATATAGCCTTGCGAAATTTGCAATTTTCAGTCATTTTAGATTACAAACGAGAAATTGACAGCCCCAAACCCTTCGAGGCTGTCAATTTCCGGTTTGTAATCTAAAATGACTGAAAATTGCAAATTTCGCAAGGCTATATTTTCCGCATTTTACAACATTTTGCAACGAAACTTTGGAATATTACTAATTTTGTGATGCTCTTTCCAGCTGTAATAAAATTTTTGTTGAGATCAAAATTTAGTCTATTACGCAAATGGTCAATTGAAGTATAGGGAACCTGAATTGGGTGGAACTTGAAATGTAATGTGCTTGCCATCTATAGCCCCTACACAGTTTGGAAAATTCCATTTATTCTTGAAACTTTCAGCCAAAGCTTGCCATTCATTCTCAGTGGAGACCTTCATGCACTGATTTACCAGGCATGTCCAAATTTCTTGACACGTTTCTGATACAATACTGCCAACAGTGGATGCACCCACACGATAACTAAATCCAAAGGTTTTATATGAATCACCTGTCGCCAAAAATCTGGAAAAATATTTAAGAATTAATGAAGAAAATGGAAAAGAATTCCATCTTTAATTTCTGAGCCAGGCCGATTTATATCAAACTGTTATTCAATGATATGAAATTGGCCAAATAAATTATTAAACAAGTATAAAACACCTTCATTCAGAATGAAAGCTGTTATTAAATGTTACTTTCATATATAGTTTAGTTTATATGAACAGCATACAAATGCCTCTACCCCTGGAAGGCCCAAGAAACAAAACCCTGCAAATGCCACACAGTCTTAATTTTTTTTGCAATGTTGACAACCAAACCTTATACTACAGTTTCTTCTCTGTCAGTAAATCATTTATAGTCTCCGAGAGGCCAGAGTGGGACATTTATTGCCATTCTTGGCATCATACAACAAAAATAATAACCTATTAAATGAGTTGTTTTTACCTAAAGCAGATAGCCAGTCTCTGTTGTAGACTTATAGGGTTTCTGTAGTTTGTGGTGTGTTTACGAATATGAGGACCAACGATATGCAACAAGTTTTCAAATGTTTCGGGTGTCATTCTGAAGTACTGGAAAAACCGCTGTTCATCTAGCCGAAGTTCCTGTACGAGACGATGAAATTCCCCAAGTTGTTGCCTCGCAAACGCCGGTGGAGCAGTAAAAGTAACAACAATTCGTCTTCGTTCTCCTCAGCATCCGCCATGTTTGTTTCTCCCAATTTCTGTTTGCCGTAAAAAAAAACGCGTCTGGTCTGTACGCGCATTTTCCTGCGAATTTCGTGAAATCGCGCCACGTTGTCGCGCCGCTTCCGATGAGAATTAGATAAACAATTTGGTAAATCATTAATAAAGATCAGAAACAGTAGCGAGTCCCTGTTGAGTCGCGCCCCAGACACTCGACCGTATTCGTCAAAGAGATCAATAATCTTAAAAATGCCATAAGTGTTAGTAACGATGCAAATATTATCATCAGCATACTGAGAGATTTTTACTTCTTTGCCACGAGGAAGACGCAAACCTTGAATTTCCGGGCATTTACGAATGGCTTGACCAAACACCTCTGCGACGAGCACAAATAGAAGTGGAGACAGAGGGAAGCCCTGACGAACACCACGTTGGACGTTAAAAAACACTCTGAATGTCTGTATAAATGAAAGTGATCACAGAGCAAAACTGTGGGCCAAAGTTCATAGTCTCAAGTATCCTATGAAGAAACTTCCAACCGACATAGTCGAAGGCTTTTTCTTGGTCAATAGATATAAACGCACACGCAGTCTGAGAATGAATTTCTAGATAATCACAAATGTCACGAAGGAGGGTTACATTATCTTCGCTGGAACGGCCAGGTACGGCACAACACTGGTCAGGGTCGATCACTGTGGATATCAAAGGTTTCATGCGATTGACAAGAACTTTCGTATTAATTTTATAATCCACATTTAGCAGCGAAATTGGACGCCATTTTTTTTAATAAGTCAGGATCATCCTTCTACAGGAGCGATATCAAAGCTTGACGCAAATACTCAGGCATTATGCTGTCTGCAGTGCAATTGTTCGCCATCTCGACAAACTCTTCCCGCAACATATCCCAAAGCGTGATCTAAAACTCCTTTGGTAGTCCGTCTGAACCGGGCGTTTTACCACATGACATTGACTTTAAGGCCGCTGAACATTCACTCGCAGTAAACAAATCCTCGCACGAGTCCCGTTGTTCGTCCGTCAGTTTTCGCTCTAATAAGTTGAGTAAGCGATCTTGTCCAGCACTGTTCGTAGGTACCTTAGAATACAAAGTGTTATAAAAGTTAACCTGCTCGCTCATGATACCTTCTGGTCAGTAACCCTGCGCCCATCAGCCGTATGCAAAGCCTGACAAGTTTTCTTGACATCTCACCTTTTCTCTATTTGAAAGAAGAACCTGGAAGGCTGTTCATATGCTTCGTGCCACTTCGCTTTACATCTCATTTTATTGCCCTGAACTGGCTGAAAATCAATAGTTGCCAAACTGCGTCGAGTTCCTCAACCTCGCTTGCCGATAAGTTGTCTTTTGCGACCAAAGTACGGTATCTCTTTAATACTCGAGCTCGCTCCTGCTTCGATTTAATCAATTTTGTTTTACTACATTTGATGAGAAGAGATTTGATTCTTGATTTGCCGGTATCCCACCATTCGCGAACATTACTAAAGTATTGTTTCTTTTTCTTCCAATCCGTCCAGAATGTCACTACTTTATTACGAACAGTCTTATCATTCAAAAGGGAAGTATTGAGTTTCCAAACTCCAGGGCCAACGTTACTACTTGAGCGCTCCATTTTCAACGTAATAAGTGCTATATCATGGTCCGAATATGGATAAGGTTCGATAGTACTTTCGATGTCATAGTCTTTTGCAAGCGAAGATGAAATATAAAATTTGTCCAAGCGACATTTAATCGTTCCGAGCTTGTTTTGCCACGTGAACTGCTGATCAGTCTGGTGTTGTTTTCTCCAGATGTCCACTAAACTAAATCTCGCAATTAAATTCTTTAAATGAGGAGCCCCGGTACCACCCAACGACTCGTTCCCGCCCCGCTTGTCTTTCGCCAGATCAAGCATACAATTAAAGTCCCTTCCGATTATCAAACGCCGCGGAGTAATGAGATGTCGATCTAAGTTCTGAAAGTATTCAATTCGCTGACTCCCATCAGTGGGCACATAAATACTAATAAAGCGAAATTCCTGATTATTGAAAAAACAATCCAAGGTAGTAATACGACCTTCACCATCACAGCAGAAAGTACAGTGTTTGAACCGAGAGCTAGCACGCAACAAAATGCCCACTCCACAAGTACTAGTCGTACCAAGACTCCAGTAGCCTTTGAAACCGGATTTCTCTTGGAAATTTTCCGCTTGGAAAGAACGTGTTTCGGTGCAATTCAAGAAGGATCAGAGAATTAATTGTGTTGACATATTTCAAGAATTACGTGAGACGAAGTCTTCAAATGGAACAATGCATCATAAGTGTGGACACATTTGTGTCAAAATGGTGTTTTAATAATATCTTGGCTTATGTATGGGACGACAATATATACAGATTTTGATATAGAACAATAAGTGTGATTTAAGGTGACAATATGTGTGTTTCGTTGTGTGTTCTTAATTGTGTAAATATTTGATTCCACATAGCGATTTTCGTTATGTGGGCTTTTTATTAAAAATCCTTTTACTAAAGATTTCCGTGGACCCGAGCTCTTCCGATCTCTATAGACATTTTTTCCTGGCTTGGCTCACGAGCTGAGCCGATTAATTAATTTAATTAACACAAGCAAAAAAGCGTCATCAAACCAAGAACTGTATGTATGCGCGCGCAATTATCAATTAGAATTCCCGATCCTAACTACAACATCCCAAACATCATATTCACATGCGTACATAACACCAACTCAGAAAAAAAATACTAAGGTTAAATTAGCTTCAATTTTCCTAACTAAGTAACATACCACATGCTTCCGCAATTATTTTCAGCTATAAATACCAAACATCGAGCTAGCAATTAATTAGCAAAACTCTACTTCTCCTTCAGAATTTCATAAACGGACAAATCTTTCGCGTTTTACTAAAGCGATTTTTGTGGAGAAGTATTTCATAACTGGAGACAAGAAGACGAATGGAGAAGGAACCTTGTAGATGTGGTGGTGACGAAGATGGAAGCACTGTTCGTGGGAATCCTGGCGGCGCTGCTAGTGGTACTCTTGCTGCTCCTGGTGGAGCCCGTAGTGATGGTGATACAATCCGTTGTAGTGGTCCTGCAAGTACTGGTGGTGCAAGTCGTGAGTAGTGATGGTAGTTGTGGAGGTGGTGGTGACAGTCGTGGTACTGGTGGTGCAAATCGTAATGGTAGTGCAAGTCGTATTGCTGATGATGCAGTCGTGGTGGTGATGATGCAAGTCGTGGTGGTGATGATTCACGTCGTGTTGCTGGTGGTGCAAGCCGTGGTGGAGATGCTGGACGCCGTGCTGGCGTACTGGTCGTGGTGGAGGTGATGGACGTCGTGCTGCTGCTGGCGATGCACGGCGCGTTAGTGGTAATGACAGAGGGGCTGGTGACGATGAAATGCAGACTGATGGTGCCGCAAGTCCTGCTAGTCGTGACGAACGGCGTATTGATTGTGTGGAACGGAAAACAGAAACTGGACAGGCTATGTCATGGGTGGATATCGTTGGTGAGGTTGGGGGAACGCGTCAAATCGCAAGAGCCAAACAGACCGGCTAATCGTGTGCCTTTGCCGAATGTACAATTTGGAGTACGTGTAGCTCGGCCAAATACTGTTGTGTTACACACTCAGGCATTTAAAGACATCTCGGTTCGTGAAATCATGGATAGTGTCTTGAAGTGTGTGAAACAGAACGCGATTAAAACTCTACAGCAATTTGCAGGTCCTCGTTATTGTGTCACTTTTCGTTCAGCGGACTTTAAATAGCTGTTTTTGAATCAAGAATTCTCGGTGCGTGTGGAACGAGCTATAGCCCAAGAATTGAATACACGTTCCCTCATGGTTAAAGTCTTGTTCGCTCCAGACAAAATTCCAAACCAATTGGTGGCCGATGGCTTCGCAATGTTGGAAATGTTTCGTGATTAGCCGAACGTTGAATCTGGGGTTCGACTCGCAATGATGTCTGATCTTAAGGAGGGTATACCACGTCGCTTTTTTATTGGCCCCTATCCAGTTGAAACCCGTTATCGAGGTCGATTGCCTCAGTGCGGGAGATGTGGCCGATATGGGCATCGCGTTGCAACGTATGTCTACGATGTGAAGTGCTTTAAGTGTGGGCAAAATGGTCATACGCAGAGAGACTGCTTCAAATGTTTTCATTGTTGTCGGTTCGATCATGTGAAGCTTAGTTGTTCCCAACACACCCTGAAACGGGCAATAGCCACCGACAACCACCGTGACTGTTCCCATATAGACGACCAGAACAGCGAGAGCAGTAGTAATATAGAGGCCTTCGACCCCCTTTTTTGTGGTGGTGGTGTGTGGTGGTGGTGTGTGGTGGAGTGTGGTGGTGGTGGTGGTGGAGTGTGGTGGTGGTGGAGTGTGGTGGTGGTGGTGGTGGTGTGTGGTGGAGGTGGTGGAGTTTGAGGTGGTGGTGTCCACCACCGCATTTATAATTAATATTCATCCAAATGAGCGTGCGTAGTGACGTCACTCATTAGTATACAATACGTCATAATTATATGCAATGACTTCGCGCGGACAAGTTTGAGCGAAATTGGACAAAACTTGCTGACTAAGCATTTTTTAGCGTCGCTCCACGTGTGTGATACAATAGAGGGATTAAGATTGGCTTACTATGATTGGTTGTTTGATTTAATGAGCGTCTGTATAAATCGACAAGCGTCTTGTAATAAGCACAGTTCTGCATTTGACAACGCTTAGTTGAAGTTTGGTTAAATTTCGCTTTGGTTCGTGAAGAATAATTACTTGGAAGAGAATGGCACAGCAACATCGGGAAAACATGTGGTAAGTTGACTTTGGTTATTTACAGCTAAGTATTTAAGGCAATCATACAAGTATTTTTTTTTTGTGTGTATTTTCAGGAGAGATCAATTCATGGCCGATCTCGAGAATGCGGAGGTTAATCACCAGCTTTGTGCCGTTGCCACAGATGAAATGTTTGACTCTTGGTCCCCTGAAACTCAAGAGGAGATTCTTGCGGAATGGAACGATTGGCAAGAAGAATCGGAGAAGTCGGGGTTGTGTTGTAATGATTATGGTCGCGTATTTACGCTTCGGACAACCTCAACCGGCATATGAAGATACACAGTGACAAAGACCACGAGTGTTCGCGTTGCCACAAAACGTTTAATCGGAAGGTACGTAATTTACAGGGATATATTTCAAAACGTAGTAAAGTATTTTGACTTAATAATATCTATTTATATGATTTCAAGGATGTTTTGAACCGGCATATGAAAACTCACAGTGACAAAGACCACGAGTGTTCGCGTTGCCATAAAACATTTAATCGGAAGGTATGTAATTTACAGGGATATATTTCGAAACGTAGTAAAGTATTTTGAGCTAATAATATCTACTTATGTTATTTCAAGGATGTTTTGAACTGGCATATGAAAACTCACAGTGACAAAGACCACGAGCGTTTGCGTTGCCACAAAACGTTTAATCGGAAGGTACGTAATTTACAGGGATATATTTCAAAACATAGTAAAGTATTTTAAGCTAATAATATCTACTTATATTATTTCAAGGATGTTTTGAACTGCCAATTCCATGTACCTGAACCTCCACGGCAGCCACTTCAGTTATATTAAGAATTTGGCTATGTACTCCAAGTCCTACTGTTGTTCCAAGTGCGACAAAATGTGGAAAACGGCCAAAGCCTTAAACCAGCACGAGCGGACCTGCGAAGCAACTATACGTCACATCTTCCCTGGTGGTGCTTATAAAGTTGCACAAACAATCTTCGATTTGTTGGTCGACGAAGGCATTGACATTCCTGAAGACCTCAAGTACTTCCCTTACCTTGCCACCTTTGACTTTGAATGCTACTTCAAACGTGAAACCGAACATCTAAGAAATACAGCAAAGTTAACGTGGGAAGCCGACCATATCCCGTTGAGTCTCTCTGTGTGTTCAAACGTCCCTGGTTATGATCAACCCAAATCTTTCGTTTCCTCTGGTAATACCAATGATATGATTCAAGAGAGCTACGTCTTGTTGTTGGATCGTTCTCCAATGTATTTGATCAAATCAACGAGGGAGTAGCGAATAGTGAGGTATGTTTAACCTACTAGACCGATTTTAAAATAATATTTGTACTTATTATTTTTCCTATGTTTTAGGTGGTGAGCGAAGTGCCTCGATCAAGTGAAGATGAGATGGAAGAAATGGTGGAATGTATACTCGGACTGAATGAGGTAAGGCGTATATATTTACCCTCAAGATCTTGTACTATTTGTACTAACTCTTTCTTTTTTTCAGATGAGCGAAGATGAAGAGGATGATAGCTTGGCAAACGAGGACGAATCGAATGAGGTAATTTTGACTGATGTCTCACCTTTTAAAATCATAGTTTACTTATAACTTTATATTTTAGGTAAATGAAGATGAAAAGGTTCATCCGCTGGAAAAGTTGCAGGACAAGTTGTCAGAATACTTGCAAGAACGACCCGTCCTTGGCTTCAACTCTGGCAAGTATGATATTTATGCTTCTAAAGTGTCGTTCATATCTTACCTGGTGAAACACGAGCAAGTTAAATTTGTGATAAAGAGAAACAATAATCATATGTGTCTTAAGACCCCACATTTAAAGTTTCTCGATAGCACAAACTACTTAGCTCCTGGATTCTCCTACGAACAATTACTCAAAGCGTACGAGTGCTCCCAGACCAAAGGTTATTTCCCGTACGAGTGGGTCGACTCCGTCGAGAAATTGAACTCGCCTACTTTACCACCTCCCGAAGCGTTCCATTCAACGCTATCAAACACAGATATTACAATTGAACAATACGAGTATTACCGGAATGTATGGGACGCAAACAATATGACATCGTTTCGCGATTTCCTTGTGTGGTATAACAATCTCGATGTTGTACCCTTTCTCGAAGCGATTGAAAAAATGAGCGAGTTTTGGAAGGAGAGAAGTATCGATATGTTTAAGGACGGTGTGAGTGTGCCTGGTTTGACCATGAAGTATTTATTTTCTAACGTAGCGGGCTCTTACTTCTCACTCTTCTCGGAGAAGGATAATAAAGATTTATATTATTCAATGAAAGATAACAATGTCGGTGGTCCTAGTATAATCTTTAACAGGTGAGAAAGATAAGACAAACATCCGTAATGTCGAGATGCGAAAGAAAGGGCAGGAACCGAAACCGTGCAAGAAAATCGTTGGCTACGACGCGAATGCTCTGTATCTATGGGCCATAATGCAACCCATGCCAACGGGGCAGTACACACGACGACTGGAGAGCGATGGGTGTAAGAAACAGTGAAGTGGTAAGATGGCGATAGAGTGGTTGGAGTGGGAAGCCCGCCAGCGAGATATTCAAATCCGACACGAGTACAACAACACGGAGAAGCGTATTGGTTCTCGTCGCCTTCCAGTTGATGATTTCCACGCTGAATCGCAAACGGTGTTTCAGTTTCACGGTAAGTTGTTGTTTTAAAGTAATTAGGATTAACGTAATTAAGTGGGAGTAAGTTAATCAGTTTTTTAGCGATTGCGTGGGCTTTTCTCTTGCAGGATAATTTATTTTTCTTTTGTAGGATCATTAATATTGCACTTTATTCTACTAGGTTGTTATTGGCACGGCCATGATTGCCACCTGAATGAGGGGAAAGAGGTGAATACCAAACGCGACAAACACATGGCAGAACTACTCGAAGAGACTCGAAAGAACAGCGCCTATATCAAGAAGCAGGGATTCCATCTCGTTGAGTGTTAGGAGTGCAAATGGCGTGAAATGAAAAAGACCAACAAAGACCTTCAACGCTTCATCGCAACTCGATTGCATAGACCCCTGGACAAAGTTCAAACCATGACTACGCAATCCATCATCAACGCTGTAAAGGGCGAAACGTTATTAGGATGCGTCGAGTGTGATATCCGTGTTCCAGAACATTTGCGAGATCACTTTCAAGAGATGTGTCCCATCTTCAAGAACGTGGAGATATCTGGTGAAGACATCGGCGACTACATGAAAACATACGCGGAAGAAAACGATGTCATGAAACAACCTCGACATAGTCTCATCGGGAGTATGATTGGAGAAAAAATCCTTTTGGCGACCCCGCTATTAAGATGGTATTTAGAGCATGGTTTAGAGGTAAGTTTTAAATATTGTGAGCTTGTAAAATTTCAGCACAATTTCCAACAGATTATATTATTTTTTTAGGTAACACATATATACCAAGTAATAGAGTATAGTCCTAAAATGGGAAAACCTTCACAAACAAAGAGCGACATCGCCAAGTCAAGTATTGCGATGATGAGAAAGTACCCAGCTTGATCAACTCGCCATTCTTCCGCGAACTCAACACGATTGATGATGAAACTTACGAAGTACAGAGCAGTAAGAAGAAAATCAAGTTGGATTTACCTCTGCAGGTATATATTATAGTACCATGATCGTTTCGTCATTGGAATTATAAATTAATAAATTATTATTATTTTACAGGTGGGGTTCTTCGTATACCAGTACGCAAAGCTACGTATGCTGCAATTCTATTATGACTGTCTAGTATAAGTATATTGATAAAAGTGATTTTGAGTTTTGTGAGATGGACACAGACAGCGCATACCTTGCGATCAGTGCAGAAAGTATTGATGATATAATTAAGCCTGAAATGCAAGACGAGTACGAGTCAGACAAATGTGATTGGTTTCCACGTACGGACACGGTCGGGTATGCTAATTATGACAAGGGAACACCAGGTTTATTTAAAGTTGAATGGGAGGGATCGGGTATAGTTAGTCTATGTAGTAAGACGTATTATTGTTTTGTTTTTTTTTGGGGGGGGGGGGGGGGGAAAGATAAATATAGCTGCAAGGGTGTAAATAAGAAAAATAATGTAATTAATAAAGATAAATATTTAGATGTGCTTTTAAGTAAACGTAGTGGGTCGGGTGTAAATAGGGGTTTTAGGGTTTTAAATAATACTATGTGTTCATATGTTCAAGTTAAAAACGCTTTTAGTTATTTTTATCCAAAACGTAAAGTTTTGGAGGACGGTGCGTCGACGATTCCTTTAGATATTTAGTTTGTAAATAGTCGATATATCTTTTTCAAAACATGTTGTGTATTTCTCTCGGCCATCCCCCTCTCCCATGCAGAGTTTCAGGGACAAAATAAGTCCCGCACGGGACAAACAGTCCCCCAGGGACACTTTGAGCGTTTTCGGGACTTCCGGGACAAAAAAGTCTCGTGCGGGACATTTATATAAGAGACGGGAGTCAGGTAAGGTCTTTATTCTACATCATGCCTCGAAAGCGTAAAGACTGTCCGATTTGTGGTAAGAACGATTTGTTGAAATTATCTAACCATTTAGCAGGTGTTCATGAACTTTCCGCCACACAAAGACAACCTTTCTCTATTTGAAAGTAGTTTTAACTGAATTGTATAGACTCATTGGGAGCATGATATAAATAGTGACGATCAAAATATATGATTTCATTTTCAACATGTACTCCATACAGTTAACACATCCGTTTGGCCTTCTCGTGTCTGGGAGCACAAAGTCAGGCAAAACTACATTTGTGAAAAAACTTTTGAGTCATTAATGTCATGATAGATAATCCTCCAGAAAACATTGTGTATTTTTATGCCGAGTACCAAGAACGTTTGGAGAAATTCAAAATTTAGTGCCTGGAATAAAATTTGTACCAGGTTTACCTGATGATATACTGGATAGTATTAATTCCGAAACACGCAATTTATATGTCATTGATGATGTCATGGGTGAGAAGGACGGAGTTATTTCAAAATTATTCACGAAAAAATAACATCATGGTAACATGAGTGTGATCTACATTGTACAAAATTTATTTCATCATGGCAAAGAACACCTTACACTTTCTCTCAATGCAAGTTATTTATGTTCAACGAAAAACGTGCGAGACGCAAGTCAAATTATATTCATCTCGCTAAACAACTGTATCCCAGTAACACCAAATTTTTTCATCAAGCCTATCAACTGGCAACCAAAGATCCCAATTCGTATCTATTTGTCGACCTAACTCCTACGTGTCCTGACGAGATACGGATTCGATCCGGGATCTTTCCAACCGATACGCATTATGTCTATCAACCCAGAGTATAAGAAAGTGGGAACGTGTGTAAAATGTTCATTTGATCATGTCTGCTTGTATGAAGAGGAACTCCGAACTTCTGAAAGTATTGGCCAAGTGTAAACCTGAACTGAGAAAAGCTATTTTGAAAGCGGCTGAAGACGATCTGTTGAAGCTATAAGACAGTGTCTATTAAACGTTTGGTTTGACACGATTAAACTGAAACCGAAAACAGCTAAACAACTTGCATCGCATTCCAAGCATATAAAGTTTGCGGCTGACAAACGAAATCCTATCGTAAAAAGAACACGTCTAGTCCAAAAACGGGAGGGTTTCCTACCGTTTCTACTCACTTCAGTTTTGGAACAGTTGGCTAACTTTTTATAATGGAACACGTCAAGCGATTAGTACTTGTCCCTGAACATATGGCTGAATAGCGAAAGAAACCTACCATCAGATCGTTTACCTCGCGAAATAAGAAACAAACCTAGAGGGTATATATCTAACACGGATCCTTCCGATAAACCTGGATCGAATTGGGTGGCAATCTACTTTACAGAAGATGGCAAAGGGGAATTTTTGGATTCTTATGGTCAGGCTCCTCGATTTTACAGTCAGAACTTTACTCAATTTTTGGATAAGCATTGCGGTACATTTACATGGAACAGAAGAATTTTACATGCCCCTTCATCGGACGTGTGTGGTCAATATACATTATTCTTTGCTTTACATCGATGTAGACGTATTCCAATGTCAACCATTGCAAATATGTTTACGGATAGCAAAGAATGGAATGATGAGCTTGTGCGTGATTTTATAGACAAGTGGTACAAACACTAGTTTTA
>CACRXK020004392.1:0-31912 GCA_902702795.2 Paramuricea clavata | reverse complement strand
TATATATATATATATATATAGTTTTTCGTTTTACCTCAAAAAACCACAACAGCCTGTTTCATCCGTATAGGAATCATCAGGTGGTGAATAATTTCGAAATTGTAGGTTGCTTTTATGCTATCGAAAGAATGTGCGGAATGCGTGTAGGCGAAACAATGCTGAGGTGAAACAATGCATGCTTGGGTCATTAGGTTTTGTTAACGACCTTGTTTACTCGAAACCGATTTTTGTGACGACATTTGCCGAAAATTTCGCTTCTTTTATTGAGTAAATTGTCTTTGTTTATGTCTTTCAAATATATATATATATATATATATATATATATATATATATATATATATATATATATATATATATATATATATATATATATATATATATATATAATTGATGCTTAGGCAAAACAATGCTTGGGTCATAAAATTTCGCTTCTTTTATTGAGTAAATTGTCTTTGTTTATGTCTTTCAAAATGCAAAATTTTTCTTCCAAACATAAATTGCAGCGTTTTGATCCCCCAGTGTACGAAATAGCGTGTTTTAAAATTGACCATTTGATGGTATAATCCTGATTGTTTTCTTTTAATTTCCAAATATGTTTCGAAAGTTCCGTTTTGTTTGAGTCTTTTTTATGACGAAAAGATGAAGTGTGGTTAGCGTAACGTTCCTTAAATGTAGTCGCTGTCATACCAATGTAGTGTTTAGTGTCGTTCGTGTTGTTCGTTGTGACTGTTGCTTTGTAAATAATGTTGTTGGTCATGCATTGTTTCGGTAGTGGGCAAGTGTTTTTGTTGTCGCAGTTACAGTTGTCAGTTTCCGTATTCTGTGATTGACTGTTCCTAATTATATGTGCGTTGTGTTTGGTGATTATAGACTTAACGTTGTTCATGCAGCTGTAGCTTACTTTTAAAGTGTTTCTGTTAAAAATCTTGTGTAGTTTGTGCTGTAGCGGGAAGTGTTTGTCAATTAAACTTAAGAATTCCCGTCCTATGTTCGTGTTAACACTCTTACTAAATGGTGGGTTGAACCAAATTATGTTGCGTTGCCTATTCCTACGTGTCCGTTGCGGTGCATTCTGAGTGTACGTAAATTCATGATCAAAGTTACTATGTGTAAGAGCGTTCTGGTAAATAGGTGTGGATTCCTTAAATGTTTGTTCGTCCGATGAGAGAAGTGCAATGCGTTTGTTGATAGCTGTAGGTAATTGTCTTGTAATGCTTGGTGGATGGTTTGAGTGTCTGTGGATGTATAATGGATCGTCATTGGGTTTCCTGTATGGTTTGTGTTTTGCGTTGACGTCACTATGGGTAGTTTCGACGGCGCTGAAATTTGTGAGCTGGTAGGCCTTTTCATTTTAAATCACTTAGGTAAGAGGTTTGGCAAGGAAAACATCGGACTTTATAGAGATGATGGTTTGGCTATTATAAAAAGCAAATCCGCCCGTTTACTAGACAAAACTAGAAAAGAGCTACACAAAATTTTCGAGCAATTTAAAATTTAACTTTTCAATACACTGGGAAAAGTATCAGTTTATGCGGAATAAAATAAATATACGAATGCGTAAAACAAAAGCCGATTTCTATCATAGAGAGATTGGAGAGTGTGCTAAATTAAATGATTTGAAAAAAACCTGGTCGCTAATAAACTCTCTTACTGGAAAGAATAATAAGGCCAACAATATTACAGAAATCTCTGTTAATAATTGTAACACCTCCAATTCGAAACTTATTGCCGAAGCCTTTAATGAATATTTCGTTAACGTAGGCCCAAATTTGGCATCTGAAGTAAATCATGAACTTTCTGAAGAGGAAATGAATAACGGTTGCATTCCTAACACTCAAATAAACACAGAATTTCAGTTCCATCAAATTAATGTGGAAAATGTAGCGTTGGCTTTAATGAATTTAAAGACTAACAAATCTACTGGTTTGGATAAAATTCCAGCCAAAGTCCTTAAACTAACTGCAGATATCATAGCTCCGTCACTGTCCTATATATTTAATTTATCACTCGAAACAGGGATTTATGTTGACGACTGGAAATGGGCTCGAGTGAATCCAATTTATAAATCAGACGACAGACTAAAATGTGAAAATTATAGGCCGATTTCTATACTGCCAATCGTAAGTAAGGTTTTTGAAAGAGAGG
Source organism: Paramuricea clavata (assembly GCA_902702795.2). NCBI lineage: Eukaryota > Metazoa > Cnidaria > Anthozoa > Malacalcyonacea > Plexauridae > Paramuricea > Paramuricea clavata. The sequence continues at coordinate 29,767 of CACRXK020004392.1, read as the reverse complement.
TTTTTAGACAAATTTATAGCTTTGTTTCTGATAATTTCTTACTCTCCAAGTTTCAATCGGGATTTCGACCTAAACACTCCACACTGTCCTCTTTGATACAAATGTGTGACGATCTACTTGAGAATATGGATAATGGCAAAATAAATTGTGTCGTGTTCCTTGATGTACGTAAGGCCTTTGATTGTATAAACCATGAAATACTATTAAAAAAGATGCTTAACTACTTTGGTATATCAGGAATTCCACTAAATTGGTTCAAGTCTTATCTATCTGATAGAGAGCAGCAATGTCTGGTAAACGGTCATTTATCGAGCCCGAGAAAGATAAAATGTGGTGTACCGCAGGGATCTATCTTGGGCCCTTTATTATTCCTATTATACATAAACGATATGCCTGACTCCTTAAAATATTCAACTCCATCCCTCTACGCAGATGACACAGAAATTTATCTATCCTCTAAAGATTGTGATGACATTGTTATTAAAATAAACCTTGATCTTGAAAATATTCGAAAATGGATGCTACAAAATAAGCTCCAAATTCATCCGACAAAATCGAAATATATGTTTATTGGATCAGCGTATAATATTAAACATAAGGTATCTGGTAACCCAATTCTTGTTAATAACGTTCCAATACCCAGGACTGAAAATTACACTTGCCTTGGCGTCAACATTGACGAAAAATTGACCTGGGAAAAACATATTGAAATGATATGTTCAAAAGTCAGTGCGGGAATCGGTGCTATAAGACGTATTAGGCCCTTCGTATCGTCTGCGACACTAAAATTGATGTACAATGCTATTGTGCAGCCCTACTTTGATTACTGCAGCCCTCTCTGGGACAACTGTGGAATAGGCCTCAAGGATGGGTTGCAGAAATTTCAAAATCGGGCTGCAAGAGTAATTTCTAGTGTGACTTACAATGTTCGGTCGGTTGATTTACTTGAAAGCCTGGGTTGGAAACACCTAGAACTAAGGCGAACTTATCAAAAATCTGTTTTTATGTATAAAATTCTGAATAACCACACCGCACCAAATCTAAGAACATCCGTTCGATTAAATAATGAATGTGATAATACCTATGATCTTAGAAATAGAGAAACCGATTTGTCTCTTCCCAAACCGAATACCGATTCCGGTAAAAGATGCTTCAAATATAACGGAGCGGTAGTATGGAATAATTTACCGTATGAGGTAAAAGTAGCGGAATCTTTAAGTTCTTTTCAAAGAACTATTAATCAGGCAAACAATTAAAATTGGCTCGTCCTGTTGTCTACTGTATATGTAATTCTTCTTTCTTTGTTTTTGTATTCTTAATGTATATTTCTCCAAATCACGCCCCTCATGGAAATCAGCTCCTAGTTGTTGAGGCCAGCGTGCCTAAATAAATTTTTGTATGTATGTATGTATGTATATATATATATATATATATATATATATATATATATATATATATATATATATATATATATATCACGGATTATATCTCTGGCATGCAAATAATGTCTCTATCGATCTCTAATCAATGTCGTCATGGTTACATAATTAACTAAGAATTAACGAAAATATTTAACAGAAGGTTAAAATCTGAAAATTGTTCTGCTGACCCAATAAAGTGCAAACCAAGCTAAGAAATCACAATGCCTGACCAGATGCAGAATCCACGATATATGACAAGGAAATAAGAGGACAATTGAAGAGAATCATTAAGCAGAATGTTGGTGGTTTGATATATATTCAAGACTTCAATTAAAACTTTAGTTCGCATTTATATAGGCAGAGTAAAATAGTGGAGCATGTGGTGCACTGGGCCCAAAATCCAATAGGCACGTTACTGAATCCTATAGAAATTCCTACATGCAGGAGAAGTTTTTCGAACACCTCTCCCCCCTTTACTCCCGACAAGTTAGATGATTTAGGTGCCTATTTAGTTCGTTGGAATTTTTGTTTATATTATAATTGTCAATGAACGATACACACTCTGTGGAAGCATACGAGAACTGAAGTTTATTTTGCAATATGTGGATTTATGTTACAAGAGTGCTGAAATACAATTGGTCAGAATAATCATTAATAATGCTATATATGGTATTACAGGAAAAGTATTATATAAAGGGTATTAATCATATGATTGCCTAACTGAGCTAACTAATCACAATTAATTAAATCATCGATAATATACGAAGTAGTATGAGCACGACTAAAACAGTGCCTCTGGATAGGAGCAGTTAGAGTGGGGTGAGGGTCAGGATATCGATGTGTCTGTATGATGATAGACATTATCGGGGCCGTAGCGACGAGGCTAATTCGTGGGGGTATCACATTAGGCGTGAACATTTCAGCCGCTAATTCATATTTACTCCCGGCAAGGGGGGGAGGCAAAAAATGATCCGACATACCGTTATTCACTAACTTTCCAATCCTAAATTTTTCCGTAATATTTTTATAAACTTATCAAAATGTTTGCTATAACTATCACTTTTTAATCCGAGCAACTCATCATGTTTTCAGGGGGTGTTACCACCGCCCCCCATGTAGCTATGGCCCTGTAGATCATACATAAAAGTGCACGACCGTGTCATACAAATGAAGAGGATGTTGTTGTTCCTATCGGAAAATACATAGGTATATATCATCTACGTAGAGATGATATGTACCTCTGTATAAGCCGAATACAAACTGGAGAAAGCAAAATCTGCTTCACCAGGCTTGTAAAGACTAAGAGTACAACGAATCTTTATCTTTATAATACTCGTACAGTATATTTAAAATATAACTTACTAACTCTTTGTATCCTTGTGAATATGGATAGCATCATGTATCCTATAGTATCATAATGGTATATTATATATATCCATATTATTATACGAATATGTATAAATACTGCACGCACTCTATATATATTTTCTATACTTTGTATTTTAATGTTTTGCAGGAACCATCTGAAAACACTTCCTGTGCTGTTGTTTTCCTGAATAAATATTATTATCGTTCATTCATCTACTGAATACTTATAGCCAGAGGCAGCGGCAGTAATTTGGGGAGGGGGGAGGCTAATAGTTTGTGACGTGACAATCCTGCCTACAATCTTGCACCTAAGACCATTGCACCCAATATTGCAAAGATAATGCACATTGACGGAACAAGTCTTGTCTCTCCCCCCCTTTTCTCCCCCTCCCCCCAAACAACGCCGAAACAACTTTTAGTAATTGACTTACCATGACATAAGCGGGGACCGAAGCTAAGAAGAGCAACATGCCTCAACATGAAATCAATCATAAAGGAATTCGAAACTAGTTCACAGTTATGTTCAACATCATTGGGGTTCCAGGGGCATGTTTTCCAGGAAAAATTAATTTGGGGGAATCTAGAATGACATTTCCAGCATTTGGCGAAAAATGTGAAGCACTTGGCGAAAAATGGAAGCACTTGGCGAAAAATGTGAAGATCTTACAACGTGAATCCAACGAAAAGCATGTAGGATTTTTCTGTAAAATGATTTGGTTGTGGTTCTTGCCAGAACTAGGTTACCTGAGGGTTGGTTTCCATTGGTTCTGAGTTGCTCCGTATCAGTGAAAAAACCAAGACCGTCAGAAGTGAATCGATTTTTTTTTGGGGGGGGGGGAGGCTCAAGAATAAATCTGAATAGATCTGAATTGCTTTCGCACTTTTCTAGTTTTTTTTGTCTTTTGCTGACACTGCTCTTTACACTAATTAACAGTTATTAAATTCGGTTTTCGCATTGATTATCAAATCCTTAGTTGGTGTTATCAACGTCAGCCGAAAAATTTAATGTTTTATTATTTATTTACATAATGAAAGAGACATCCGTACTTGAGAGTTCAATTCATCAAATTAAATAATGCCCAGGTCTTTTGTCCTCCCAGAATTATTTTTCCTTTTTTCTTGATAAGTACGTTTAATTTTAAGATGTTTCAATATCTTTCCTGCATGGTTGTTTTTGTTGATATTTCTTCTTTATTTTTTAAAATTTGCTTCCCTCAAACCAAAGGGTATTCGTATTTCCAAAGCATGACATGATAACGTTGATCTGATCACTTAATTCATGTCAGCATTATGAGGTCATAATATACCTTGATATGACTTTTTCATCTCAGCACTATGACGTTATAACGTTGATTATTATGTCAGAACTACATGGTGAGCTATTTTGCGCGGTTTAAGCGAAAGAGACTTGGGGTGAGTAAATACAGATATTTGATTTTTGAGCGTTTTATTTGCGTTTTTGCCTCGTTTTTTTGGCTAACCAAAAAATTGTTAATCCATTGCATTTTTGGGAAGGCGAGGAAGGTATGAGAACGTTCACAGGCTAAAAATATTTATAAAATTACAACTTTTGCGTAACTTTATATATTGGAACTGCCTCGGATTCCGATGGAAATGTCCAATAATTCCTACTATTCCGCATTTTAGATGAATGAATTATCTCCCAAAAATAAAGTATATGTTATAAGGAGTAGTTTAAACCATATTTGGTTTTGGGGCTCTCGGCTAGATTTTAAAATATTTTAATTTTTTTTTTATTTTATTGTGCTAACCTTTACCCCCATAAATCAGCCCGTATTAAATTGGAGAGAGATGGAAACGTATTCGCATGATTTCAAACTGCTCATATTTTCTGAATCAATAGACTCTAATCTTTCAACTAATATGCTTTAATTTACGAACAGTATTAGCAAACACATGCAATTTCTAGTGGGATATTCAGAGGCACCTATTCAGACTACTACAGACTACATTAGACGGTTGTGCCATTTTTTATATCAACCCGTATTTTCATATGGACAATACTTTGATTAGTGAATTAATTAAGAAATCTTTGAAGAATCATTTAGAGATAGTCTCGTTTTGAGGCTCTCGACTAGATTTTTTACAATCTTAAGTTGAAAATTTAGCTTTTTCCTATTTTCAGCAAAATCACGATATTTGCACCCAGTGTTTTCAAGGATTTAATCATAAATAAACTTTCCAAAGATATTTCTGATTAGAAAAATGCGTTTAAAAAAATTTAAACCCACCCTGAGTTTATGTTTTTTAATTTTATCTGTCCAGGGAGTAAAAACAACTTGTATCTTCCACAAAAAGTTAAATTTCGTCAATATTTCGAAGTAATAAATAAATAGTTCATAATTGTCCGATTTCAGTTTAAAGTCTTTTATCCAGGACATTTTTCAATAGCCTTTGAATAAACGAACTTAAATTATTGCACAACCACCGTTTTCTTCTCAAACGAGAAGCCCAAAAACTTGCTTTTGCTCATTTTAATAATTTAAGGTGGCTCCCTAGGGTTTTTTAATTTACTACACTATAGTATTCAGGAGACTCCTGTTTCTTTACTTTACATGACATGAAAACGAAATTTATCGAACACATCGACAATGTTCACCTGAATATTGCAAATTGCTACTTTTGTGTTAGAAATATGTTGTCATGGCAACAGCATGCTTAGAATAAAGCTCAAAATTTGTCTTTTTCAGGTCATTTTAAACATTTCCTTCGGTGAAATTTTTTAAAAATTTTGCATAAAAGATAATACTTGTATAATGATTTTTTCCCCTTAATTTAAAAAATTAAATCGATACGTTTCTTAGAAAATTTAAAAAACGTCAAAAATCAATATTAAAAATTTTCCTTTCGATTTAATTTTAAGAAAAAAGGATATTGCACTTGTTGTGCCGATATTTAAAAATGTGCAAAGTTTTAAAAAAAATTACAGAAGGAACACAGAGAAATTTGGATTTAATTTTGGCAGTTTTTACTAGATTTTTACGCGAACAATTTAATACCCCAACTGACGTGTACATGCATTCTCCATAAAACACAGGCGGCCCAATCTCAGAATGAATGATCATGTGTTGCGGGTTTTTAACGGTTTTTATAAACAAATTTATAGTCAACCAAAACTATTTTAAAAACATTCTTAAATTAGTCAAATAAATACATTTTAAGACTTTTAACAATAAAATATAGTTGACATGATAGTATAATACCTTTACATTCTTTTAATTACTCCATGAGCTCATTTAGAGCGGTTGATGTAACATTTTCTGTGGCCTACATTGTGTGTGCTCATCTATATATAATATAACAGTAAAAGGCTAATCACTGCCGGCACGACCGCATCGCCTTCAAAGTCAAATATCTCCGCTCAAACTTCTCGTACGCCAAAACAAATTCGATTACATCTTTTCACAAAGATTTCTCTTTCTAAATAATATGGTTTGATCGTAGCTTGGGCAAATTTAGCGACGAACGGAACCAAAATCTCCTCAATTTCGGATACTGTTCAAAATACTTAGGGCTGCTCGGGCACGATCGTGGACGTGACGTAATCAATACATACTGACAATAACGCCTTACCCGGGGTGAGACAGCATATCAAATTCAACGATAGTTTGTCGCCTTATGCTGTCCCACCCCACGTAAGGCGGTAAGGCGTTATTGTCAGTATGTATTGATTACGTCACGTCCACGATCGTGCCCGAGCAGCCCTAAGTATTTTGAACAGTATCCGAAATTGAGGAGATTTTTGATTCCGTTCGTCGCTAAATTTGCCCAAGCTACGATCAAACCATATTATTTAAAAAGAGAAATCTTTGCGAAAAGATGTAATCAAATTTGTTTTGGCGGACGAGAAGTTTGAGCGGAGATATTTGACTTTGAAGGCGATGCGGTCGTGCCGCCAGTGATTAGCCTTTTACTGTTATATTATATATAGATGAGCACACACAATGTAGGCCACAGAAAATGTTACATCAACCGCTCTAAATGAGCTCATGGAGTTATTAAAAGAATGCAAAGGTATTATACTATCATGTCAACTATATTTTATTGCTAAAATGTATTTATTTGACTAATTTAAGAATGTTTTTAAAATAGTTTTGGTTGACTATAAATTTGTTTACAAAAACCGTTAAAAACCCGCAACACCTGATCATTCATTCTGAGATTGGGCCGCCTGTGCATAAAACAACAAGGCATGACTTTTTTGAAATCGCAACTGAATATAAATTTATATGATTGATATACTGTCTATAACTGTGTCGGTTAATGGTCAACTAAGAGGCGGACCATTTGATTTTTGAGGGGGGGGTGGAAGATTCAGTCTGTGCAAGAATTTTTTTTCCGCCCAGGCGAACGAGACAGATATTTTTTTCCTGTAAAAGTGCAGCGCAAGATATTTTTTTCCCAATATGTTTGGCCGCAGGATATTTTTTTTGCCTCTCATAATAACGGCTTACAGTAACTTTAGGCTTTCATATAGCTATCGTAAGAGAAGTTAGCCAGGGTTTTCAGTCAGAGGAGGCCGAGAACTGAATCCCAAGAGTGGCCAAGGAATTTTCATTGTGCTTTATTTTATATGGTTATGTCTTAATGTTCCCCACACTAAAGCGTGCAAGTTTACTTACAAAGAATGTATAACTGCACCAAAACCTAAAACATGCAGGGATAGAGTAGAGTACTCGAAAATAGGGGAGCGTACAGTATATGAATGACCTGTAACCTTGGGGGGTTCGGGGGCATGCTCCCCCGAGAAAATTTTAAAATTTGAACCTCGGAAATGCTATTTCCTGCGTTTTCAGCCATGGATAATTATCTTAAGCCCAGATTTTCTCAGGGGGGGAGGGCAACAATTTTGCCAGGAAACACCACTGGCTATCGTATGTCAGAGGCTCCAAAGGCGGTAGAATCCCTGTGATGTTATCCACTGTTCACCCCGTGTTCTTTTAAGCAAATGTGTCTGCTCAAAAATGCAAAATCTTGCAAGCCTGTGGACACAATACTGAAGTGAAGGCATCAGTAGAGTTACATGTAGAAAATTTTTTTTTGAGCGCTCTCTTTTGCATGATATTTTTTTTTCTCGATTGTGTGCTGCATGATTTTTTTTTATTTCTCTTTGGGTTGCAGGAAATTTTTTTTCGAAATCTTCCACCCCCCCCCTCAAAAGTCAAATGGTCCGCCCCTAAGCGTGTATTATACATCTAAAAATGGCAAAGATATTTAGGTAATTACTGGTTATGACTTCTTGGTATTAAAAGGTTTGTCAAAATTCGTCCCGTGCGAGTTTGTACTATCGTCGGATGTTTTCGCAAAATGCCCGTTCAAATTTCAGTTTTTATAGCGGTATGTTTGGAGTTTCGGCCTTGCTCATTTTACCCGTAGAGGTCTCATTATTTAGGTTATCTTTATTGTCATAAGTGCTGCTAGACTGGGGGGAAAACACTGCAAATTCTTGAGGAAACTTTATATCATATCCCAATGTTCGCGATCGAACTTCGCGGACGGCGGTTCAAAAAACATCCAGAATACCGTTTGAAAAAAAACAAGTTTACATTATCTTCTTTTGAAACATCACATACAAGTACCGTTTTGGCTTTTAGAACTCTTTTATGCTTTCAACTAAAGCAAAGTTCACACTTTTGTTTCAAAAAAGAGTTCCATATAAAAACACAACGTTCGTTCGTATTTTAGTTTACATATACACGAAGAACGTAACCTCGGAAATAAAACCGTAGGGATCGCGAGCCACCTTAAAACAAAATTTTCGCTGGCGCCCGCTATTTACTGACGAGCGACATCAAATTTCCCACCTGTTCTGCATACATATATGTTATTTACCGGCAGCGTCGGTCCAGATGAGAATAACTGTACCCTCGGTCTTGAAAACCAACCTCGCCCTTTGAGCTTGGGCCGTTTCCAAGACCTCGGGCACAGTTTTTCTCATCCGGACCTCGCAGCCGGTAAATAACATATATTTATTTTTTATCAGACTTAAAAATGAAATTCATTAAAATTCCAGTGTTGCTTGTGAACTAGTTTGAGATCAGTGCAGTTGTGTATTTTTAATTAAAGCGAGGCTGACAAAAATTGAAATGTTGAAAGATATAAAACACGACTGAATACGAAAACTCGAAAAAAGTTTGCAAGAAACACACATATAGTTTCAATAAATTTACATGCTTTTTTCATGAATATGGTTGCAGAAAAGCCTTTGGAATTAAAAGTTTTAAGCCTGGCGTTTTGGCTTTGACAACTTCAGTTACTTCTGACAACGACAGGTTCATGTTCAGATCCGATCAAGAACAGATAAAAAAGAATCTGATTTGATTTAATCAACGTGTTTCTACTAAAAGGACAATGAATAAGGTATGCAATTTTTATATTTTTGTATTTTTTCTAGTCGTTTCACGATAATATGCTCGAAAAAAGTCTTTTTAAACACAGACTTTTAGTTTGTTTACAATATTTTATATCAGTGAAAAATGCCTAACACAAATGATCGAGATTGTTTTCACTGCTGCCGTTAAACCTTTTTTAAATGGAAAAACATTTCTTTTACTATCTGTTTAATTTAAAGGGTATTGGCAACAAAGAATTTTATTGCCTCATCTAAAAGAGCATGAACAAATAAGCCGATTGCCCGTTTGATACTCTATTCGATCTCATCTGGTTCCGAAGTTATGCGCAAAAATGTGCAAAATATAAATTGCTGATTCAGCACAACGTGTGACGTCAGTAGTAGGGAAAGTATGTTTATTGAATAGTAAACTGAAGCATAGCTCAGTTATTATGGGCCTAAATCAAATGAAATTTTGCGTACTGATTCTACATGTTGAGACGCATTGTAAAACACTTCTAATTTTGTTGCCACGGTAACAAGGTCGTTCTTAGGCCCCTTGCGCCAATTTTATAAAACAACTTTATTCATGGTACATATAAGAATAAAATAATATCAAAAGTATGTGTACCATACCAATGCATGCGAAAAGTTTACTTGCATGATAATAATTCGAAAATGACATACACAAACAGGTAGGCAATTTGTCGACGCTGTCCAAAAATAGCGGCTCATTTCTTCTTTGAGTTTCCATTTTCGCGTCGAAGAGCAAAAATATAGACTTTCGGAGAAAATTTTAGCTGTTTACTATCAAATATGTTTGTGAAACAGTTAATAATCTCACTGAGGAAGGCCAACGGTTTCTGAAAAGCTAAAGGACGTCGAAATCAGCTTTGGAATAGACTATATTTTCACCGGGGAAACATGAACAAAATGGATATTTACATCAACACTAAATTTTGCTGGTGCCTACAGAGCTAGTTGGATTAAAACAGATGTTAAGAAGTAAGTGAAAATGTGAACTTTGTGAATTATACTTTCATTAAAATGTGTCAGAAGGTTTGCTAATGTCAAACTACACGTGTGACAGAGCTGTCAGTATACCCATATTTCAATGTTTATGTTGAAATGACCTATCTTCTTTGAGGTATAGCTTAAAATTTAGGGTATGCTCATCACTTGAAACTAGCTTTAAATCAAAGTTTTATCTATAGTCTTTATATTAGAATTAAAATCATTCATGGGAAAAATGTGCCAAAGGGTTGAAATTGCTCTTGTAAATGTACACTATTTTTGACATGCTTGGGTTAGTATTTTGAAAAGGTTTTCTGGAAGGAAAATATGTCTTGAACAATACTGGTTGACCCTTAAATTATAACTAGTGTTATGTAAATCAAAGAAAATTGAAAAAAATCTGGTCCATACACAATATTTTGGAACCTATGAGATCCCGAATGGGGCTTATTTCAATGTTGAACCTGTTTACCTGGAAAAACTTAGAAAATTGAATAAGTCAAGAAATTGACTATGCTCATCACCCAAAATCAGGTTTTTTCTAATTGCTTTTTCACTTGGGTTTGTAGCAATGCCAGTTATGCGACCACGAAAAATGCGCGCGGCACTTGTTTTGGACACTGAAGATGGTAACATTTGATGTTGTCATATATTGCCATCCTCTTATCGTAGCATAACTTAACTTATTTTAGTGAATTTGTTAAAGAGTTGTGTTCACTATATGCTTGTAGTATCTAAGATTTTTTCATAGCATTATATGTTAAATTTAAGTTCTGTTTTCTTTTATTTTTAGGTGATAGTATCTGTTCATTCCAGTGTTGGTATCACATTTTGGACACGTTTCAATTATTATTTCACATTCCTTTATTCAAATATCCAAATAAATGGAATAGGACATCAAGCTGGAGGACTAGATCCTGTTTTCAAACTTGTTTTTTGTAAGAATAGAAAATAACAACTTATTCTGTGTTGTTCTAATAAAAACCATTGTTTTTGATATGCATATATTTTAATTTTATTCTTTGTTAAAATGTGTACCAGGAATACTGAAATCTTTCAGATCAGCTAACAATACCTTTATAACTTATATAGCCAAGTGTTCTATCTATTTTTGTTCAGATTAAACAAATAATGGGTAAAATATTAGATAAAATTTTTTCCAAAAATATGAGCTTGCCTGTTTTCAAAGCATAAAAAGCAATAAAATAAAGCAAAAGTACTTATTTTTTAGTTAAAACCTTTGGAATGCACAGCTTAATGTTTTCCATGAAATATTACAAAGTTTCAGTTCATTAAAATGTTGTTTTATCAGCTTTAAAACCAGATAAATCCTCGAAACACTCCTGATGTATGTCGCCATATTGATTTTCTGCGCGCATGCGCACACAAATTGCCTACCTGTTACATACACATAGTTAAGTTAAGAACTAGTTATTCAAAATCAATGTAAGGGGCCTGGGAACGACTGTGTTACCTGGACAACAAAATTAGAAGTAGTTTCCCATGCGTCTCATCATGTACTATCCGTATGCAAAATTTCATTTGACTTGAGCCAATAATAACTGAGCTGTGCTTCAGTTTACTATGCAATGAACATACTTACCCTACTAATGACGTCCACGTTGTGCTGAATCAGCAATTTATATTTTGAACATTTTTGCGTATCACTTCGGAACCAGATGAGATAGAATAGGGCAGTAAACGGCCAATCGGCTAATTTTTTCATTCTCTTTCAGATAAAGCAATCAAAATTTTTATTGCCAATACCCTTTAAGCTGTAAGAGCTGTTCACTTTTAAGTGGCCGAATACATGAGCATTTAAAAAATATATACAGTTTTCTCGGCGTGTTAAAGTTTTATACATGTCAAATAACTTTCCGACTTTTAGTTGCATTCTACAAAAATTATCAATTCTGGTGAACATCGTGATTAGTTTGAAGTCTTTAGGGCTTGATGCAATTCATTTTCGTATCTGACTATCGTTAGGCCACGTTTTCAAACTTTTTCGGCAGATTTTTTCGTCTAAAAATTGTTTCACTCCCGCGAGAATCAGAGCAGGCAATTGCATTTCACAGCGGGCAGTTGCATGCGTTTCAGAGCGGGTCGGATGCAAAAAACCGGCCCGTTCTGAAAGGCTCATCAACCAATCAGATTACTTCATTAATATTCTTACTGATAAAAAATAAGTTTTGTTATCTTAATTAACTTAATAATGATCATATTGTATTAAACCAGATAAAACAGCGAGACGTTTGGTTGACTATAAGATCCTAAATGACATAATACAGTCGGACCCTTTCCTGACCAGAAATATCAATGAAGCACTTGACAGTATGGCAGGATCGAGCCCAACATTTCAGTTTTATTAGTCTTGCCCAGCAATATTAACAGGTTCCCTTAGCAGAAGAACACCAAGTCAAAACCAGTCCCTTTTGATCGCCCACATGGTTCTGGGAATGGTCACGAACGGGTTATGGATCGATTAAATGGCAGCTCAGCCAGCCTTTCATTGCAATGCGAAAAGTGGTGAATCAAATTCCCCCAGACCATTCGTTGATCATCTTCGAAACTTATAGAACAAGTGTTTGATGCCCTGCGACAGCATTGTCTAGGAATGAAGGCAAAAAAGTGTTCTCTGGTGATGAAGGAAGTAACATCTTTGGGACATCTGATTATTTCTAAGGATGGAGTTAGACCAGCAAAGGGGCAAAGGAGATGCAAACAATTCTTGGCCTGCTCCAATTCTGTAAACGAAGTACAACAATTTCTTGCAGCAGCATTTGAGTGACACTGATCAAAAATTAAGAATGATAGCTAAAATGTGTAGAAATTTTCGAAACATTGGAGGAATATGGAACGAGCAACTTCAATTGCATCCGCAATTTTTTATGTTGAGCCGTTACTATTCCCAACTCGCCAACAATTTTTGAAGACGAAATATTAAAGTGCCTCGGCAAAATTTCCCTTGATAACTTATCAAAATTCACTTGCACTCTCCCTTCCGCATTCAAAGAGGTCTAGCGACGCCCCTTTCCAAACTTCTTGAAACGAATGCCAACTTTGCGAGGAATTGTGGAAAACTGATGCAAACAACATTGGTATAGGCGGGAAATTAGCACAGGCAAATCCCATTCAACGGTGAATTCCACTCAGTAGCATATTATAGTACTACGCCTTACCAAACGAGAAAAATCTTACTCAACATATGACCGAGAAGTACTAGCTGTAAGGGACACTCGATATCTACTGTTATTACGTTATCACTTATTCTGCCTTAGTACATACCACAAGTCCTAGTAAATATATTGGAAGTTAAAGACCCTTGACGGCGTCTGCGTACGCAGATCATGTTGCACCCACGCATTTTATCGACGTACATCCATGTAAGTTCCGGGAAACAAGAACACGGTTCCAGTGATAGACACGGCGACTGTACCTTGCGAAATCGATATAGCTGACTATCTGCATCTTTCAAGACGAAGGCAGAAGCTTGTGTGTATGCTCTAAACAGTATAGACGTTTTATATAGTTAGAAGCAGGTATCTACTATAACCGTCTAGTATGTCCGACAAGGAAACAACACAAATTGATTTCCCATCGAAGTTTGACGACGCTCAAAAAGCAATTAAAGCCTTGAAAAGTACAATGGACGAAGAAGCGTCATCGCTATTTGAAGAGAGAAAAGAGTTTGAGGAAATGAGAAAGAAATTAGACAGCGTGCATTTTGAGAAACACATCAAGTTAAATGTTGGCGGTTTGATATTCAAGACATCGTTGGACACATTGGTTAAAGATTCTGACTCGATGTTGGCGGCCATGTTTTCTTCGAGATATGATGTGACGCCTGATGAAGAAGATGGCGCATATTTTATTGATAGAGATGGAACGAATTTCAGGTAGGTCGCTGTTTATATAATATTATAAGCATCGACAATCGCATATTCGTCATGTTTGACTGCTGGGCTTGCTATTTATGATAAACTATAACATTTGTGAGACATTCACTTATACGTGTACGCGTATACGGAAACGAACAACCAGTAAGCCTGCATTCCAACAATTTGATATTGACATTGTTATTTCTCACAAAATTTTAACCATCGATCGATTATATACCGCGTAATATCCAAGCAGGTCTGCCCTAATCTGAAGCCTTGCATTCATTGCCCAGGACTACAGGCAATCAAGCCGGAGTAAAATATACCTGGACATGTTTCGCGAGATTAATATATTATATTGAATTGAATTTGACCAAAAATGATGCGCATACTAATGTCTTATTTTAAACTAAAAAATGTACACGCGTGTTAATTGCATAAAATCGGACTCATTGTACAGGCCCTAGGTGGAAATGATTTTCGATTTGGGGACGAAAAAATAGGTGGTCAATATAGACTATATATTAGGCTATCGCCCGTATTCTAAAAGCTCACTCATACTCACACTCAATGCATGAGTGCAGGTTCGAATTCAATCTGAGCTTCTTTTGAGTGTTAATGCTGTTTTTATATAGCTGGAAGGCTAGTGTCATACCTTACTCGGTGACTACTCACCCTCCAGCTATTCAAAACAGCATTGACACTCAAGAGAAGCTCAGATTGAACCTCCACTCATTGAGTGTGGATGTACTCACCGTCCAGCTATTCAAAAACAGCATTGACTCTCAAGAGAAGCTCAGATTGAACCTCCGCTCATTGAGTGTGGATACGAGTGAGCTTTTAGATTACGGGCGCATAACTATGAATGCGCCGTGTTACGAAATCGTAATTTATGAAACAGCCTATAGCTATACATATGCGAATTATAGGGATTTGATGTATGAATATATGCCTCCTCGATATTTCAGGACCCAAAATATAACATGTACATCCCAATTAATACTCGAGTATAAATATATTTGTACATGTACATTTCTCGTTCTTTAAAACAGAACTTCACAACTATATGTGGCATTGCAACGGGGCATGGGTTTACAAAATCATGAGTTATAAATTTCAAATATATATTCCGTCATTCCCGGTTATGAAGCCGCAGTTTATAAATTTAAACTACAGTCTATTCGAACCAAACCTCTCTTCCTTTTTTCATAAGGTTTCCATGATGGATCTATGCAGCACGGTAATTATTTCAACACGCAAAATATTACACGAATGTACGTACGCTTAGTTTCGATACTTGTGAAATAACTATAAATGTCGATCTGAAATACATGTACATTCCTCGTTCTGGCAAGCCACATATGCTGCACTATTATTGCGGTATATAAAGTATATAAATTAAATGTTTTCGCTTAATTTTTCGCCAAAATGAGAGCGATATTTGCCTGAAAGTCATTATGTCACAATTAGCTAGATTCACTGGGCCGGCAGAACTGGTGAAAATTTGGAATCCATGCTAACCTGAAATTCAGGCCCTAATTTTAAATAGGGCCTGACACAAAACCTGTCTAAACAGTGGGATTCCCGTCCATCTGGTAGACGGGGAATTTAATTGGTTGATCAGCATCATGAAAGATTTTGATTGGTTGCAAGTTCGCATAAACAATAGTTTTAAAAATAGCTCGGTCAAGGCGACAATTAAGGTCAAACGCATGTATCAAATTCCATTATCGAATTTCTTCGAATTTCATTTCTTCGAATTCCATTATCGAATTTCTTCGAATTTCAAACAGTATTTTGAAAAGGCTTTATCAAAATCTTTGATGAAGTTTGGACAAACGACGCTGAAAAAAAACGTCAAAACTAGTCATGTATTCGAAAGCTTGTTGTTGACAGCCAAGATGTCTTTGCTGTTCTGCCAACTGGCTTCGGAAAGTTAGTCTTATTTAATATCAGGTCCTATACCGCCGTTGTTTTCTGAGCTACATCGCCTTTTTCGTGGTGGGATTGAGAATTTTGTTCTTGCTGTTGTAAGCCCGTTAGAGTATATCCGCGTGCAGCAAGTTGAGACCTTGAGAAAGCATGGCATTCAAGCAGTGCACTGAACTTACTAATGGCTTTGTTTGCTGTTCGGTTAAATAGGGAAACTAATCTCTTAATTATATAAAAGTACCTTAAATTTTTAAGTTTATTAAAGAGCAAAATGCCCACTCTGCGGACATGTTTATGAGACGCGTTGGGGATCTTTTGCAGTGAAAACGCTCACTCAACACTAGTTCCCAAATTACGGATTTGATTGTGCGGTCAATTATGTTGCGCACGTTTGCCTCACTGAGCTATACTATATTACTGGAAGACCTGCTCGGGGTAAAAAAGTGTCCGCAAAAACATGGCGGATCTTACGCCATTTCCATGACAACACATACTTTATTTTCATGGTAATTGCCACTGACCATCCGCGATCCTAAGCTTCCTAAGATGTCCTTACCCCCCTGGTTTTTGCACAGATATATTTAATAATATAAAGATATTTCAAGTTTTCTGTTGTTTTTGAGCAATAATCTTAACATTTCCCTCGCACATTACTTGTTTTACAACGCCGGTTTGCTTCGCTCATGTGGATGCAGCACTTTACTACAGAGAAACTAAAAAGAAAGACTATAAATTCTTTCAGGTAAGATTCACGAAACTTTTTTATATTAAACTTTCTAGACGACTAGCTAATCTGAGACTCTGAGTCACTCAGTCCACTAGACCCTTTACATTATGTCAAAAACTCATCATCCTATTAATATATACAGCAAATATTTCATACATAAAAATATTGTTAATGATTAAATATTGTGGACTACATGAAATTATGTTGTTTTCAGTGCCAGCAATGGCCTGTCCTTTGTGGTTTTAATATTGCCAGACTGCCAGATTTTAATTACTTGTATATAAATTGTGGTTGTGTACATGTTCATAAAGGTTTAATATGGTGTGAAATTTATATACTTGCCCATCATAACGCATAATTAATATATATAGATAAGCACAAGAGCAGAGAGACTTGAGTAGAGGAGGCCATCTACATTTGAAAAGGTGCATGCCCTGTCCTGATGAGCCCTATCCTGATGAGCCCTATATAAAAGACTGTCTTTATTATTTTACTCTGTTTGTCTAATGCCAGATGATATTAAGAGGAGAGTGCTCACTGCTGCCTCGCAGTGGGTCAATTTAATACACTATCTGCCAATGAGCAGATCCTGAGATATATAGTCAGCCCATTAAGCTGCAATGTACCCAAATGAACCAGCTACTTTCTTACTGGGACTGCAGAACAGGGGGACCATGCCCCCCCCCCCACTTTTTCAGTGGATAATAAAAAAATACTGGATAAAATCTGGACAGCCTGCCTATGTGAAATAGCTCCCGATCTATGCTATCCTGCCCCCCCCCCCAACACACACACACACACACTTTTAAACAGGCTCCACGGTTCGTTTTTTTTTATTCTATCGGTGAGACTAAATTCAGTTGTTTTACTCATCAAGAGAAGAGTCTTAAAAAATAGATAACATTTTACGTATATAATTTGTCTATTCAGAACTATATAAAACTATGTACTTTTACACAGTATATGATCTCATAGTTACATGGCATTCTAACATTGGAGATGGTGATGTGCGATTGCTCTGTGAGAAATTATGACAAAATTTGCTAATAATAGTTTGACATATTTTAGCAGTTAGTTGGGAATGTAATTGCATTACTGAATATGAAAACATGACACTTAATTTAGAAGCTCATATTATATATGATCTTGGTAAAAACAGATCATGTAATTGCACTCTCCCCTTGACTAGTAAAATTGTCTGACATAATACAGTAAGGCAAAAATAAAACAGTAAGGCACATCAAAACACATTTCCACTTGAAGGGTTAACATATGTGTATATGATATTTTGTGGTGTAAAGATGTATAATGTATTATGATAATAATAACGTCTTTTATTTTGTAGAAATGATCTGTTTAATATACAAAAGAGATGGCACAGGCGTCAACATGCAGAAGAAAATGCAGAACAATTACAAAATGAAGTTATAATTATAATACCATGCATAACAATTAATTATAATTAATAAATAATTATATGATTATCATAACTTTATTGAAGTGTAAATAAGTTTTATAGCAATTAAAATTATACATTTTTGTTTTTTAAATTGTTTTCTGCTAACAATTTTACAAAAAGTCAAATACACCTTACACCCTTCCAGAATGTATGTCATTTTGGCTATGGAGCCTTTTTTTCATGTATGTGGCATGAGTTTTAGTCAAATGTCTCAATTATGAAAATGACTCTATAGTCTATAGCCTATAGCTTATAGCCTAGAGCCAAGGGGACATAATTTCTGGAAGCATGTAAAATACAGTATGTTCAGTTTCCAAAGATGTGGCTTGGTACTGTATTCTGCCACCCAGAAAGGAGTGTGTGCTTGTGGAATAAATCTGCAATAGAAAAGAAAAAATGAATTATACAGGTTGTACAAGAATCCACCAGTAACTTAATTATAGCATATGATCAAAGTAAACAAAAGAATTTGACCTAACATACTCCTCAGCTTAAACCAGGGGTATCAGAACTATGAGTGTACTTAATATAAAAGTACATTATTTATTCAGGCCATCCTGGGAATGAGGTGTGATCACACATGTATGCCTTGGCACATACCTCAGCTAAACCTTATTACCTCAGCTTAGGGAGAAGTGTGATTTATCTCAAGCCTCTATATTACTATTTATAAGATACAAAAATCAAGAAGTATCCTCAACCATGCAAGAAAGCTAAGTAGAGACTACCTTCCCAGATCAGCTTCCAGCAGCCAGCTTATACATAAGTGGTGCATAACACAAAACCTAATTCCCTCTTTTAAAAATAGTCTGATAATAGATGCCAAATAAGATATAAAAGTCTAAATTGAATATGAAAATACGTTTTTTATCTTTGTAAATCCGAGTGTAAATCCATGTATTTCAAGAGTTTTTGAAATTGGTTTGTCGTCTTTCACGGGCGATATTAAACACGTACGACTTGGATATCTTTCACCAAATGGTCAAAGGCAGAAAGTTTATCTCGAAAACATTTTAAAAAAGGATTCAAAACAACGAGAAGTCGAGAACTATATTATCTGCAAAAATGTTTTGCAAAAACCAGAGGTGTGTGAAAACTGCCGTGGGCTCAGAATTGCGCCTGGTCAGTGGTAACTACTATAAGAATAAAGTAAGTGTTGTCATGGAAATGGCGTCATTTTTCATCAAAATCCGCCATGTTTTTGCGGACACTTCGTTGACTGAACGAAGTATTTTCAATTCAATTCAATTTATTAAAAGTTAAAAACAAACAAATTACACACTACACTAACCCGCAAGTAGTTAAAAACTAATCTAGGCGGGTATAGTGTTGATTAGAATATATATAGCACATAGTCAGTGTCGAAAAGGTACATTATTGTGCAAAATAGAAAGAAAAGAAAATAAACAACAATTAATTAACGGCCTAAGAAGAAAAATATTTTTAATAACTTATATGTTTTATCTTTGATATTATCGTAGTGACATCAACATAAACATCCTCGCTTTCCAAGACCTGGAAAAGTATTGCATTTATTTTTCTTTTAAAAACACATTTACGTCGGTTTCGTAATTCATTAGGAATACCATTCCAAATTTTAGTTCCGAGTCGAGAGAATGAGTTCTTTTTTTGATTCTGATTCGATTGCTGAGTAAAATAATTTCCACCAATTGCAGATCTTGTGTTGTGACTATGTATCTGGTTTACATTTGTAAACATTTTTAATAGGTTTTGTGGTGCTAGAGTATTGGCTATGTCGTGCATCAAAATACTCACAGTTTTATAATAGAGCATTCTTATCGGTAGCACATTTGCATTTACAAATAATGGTATGGCATGTTCTCTGTTTGTTGCAAAGAACATCAGTCGTAAAGCACGTTTTTGAAGAATCAGTATTTTATCCAGATTCGTCTTAGCTGTCTGCCCCCATATAGATAAACCATATGAAATATATGGATGAATTTGTGAACGATAAATATTTAAAAGTGTTGGAAAAGGAACAAAATGCCTCAATCGCAATATGATACCAATAGTTTTACTTATTTTAAGTGTTATATGATCAACATGAAATCTCCATGAGAGGTTACTATCAATCAAAATACCCAAATATTTCACATAATCTTTTTGCTCCAGTGAAATTAATGTATTTGTTTTATAGTCGTGAACTTTTAAGTTTGGTTTATGGTTTAACCTTTTTTGGTATGGATGAAATATAACAAAATTTGACTTTTTGATGTTTAATGTCAATTTATTTGCAAGTAGCCAGTCACAAATATATTCTAGTTGTTTATTAACAATAGTTTCAAGAGACTTTAAATTTTTGTCAGCATAAAGTAAATTGGTATCATCAGCAAATAAGAAGAAGTCCAATTTGTTTGAAGAATATTGTATATCATTAACATATATCAAGAATAACAAAGGTCCGAGTACAGATCCCTGTGGAACGCCACACTGTGTCTGTTCTTTATCTGATATATAGTTTCCTATTTGAGTTGTTTGTGATCTACCAATTAAATATGAAGAGAACCAATTATTGATAATACCCCTTACTCCATAGTGATTAAGTTTAGACAATAATATTTCATGGGTAACTGTATCAAAGGCTTTTTTAAGATCTATGAAAACACCACACGAAAAAAGGTTATTGTCCATATTTGTTTGTATTTTGTTCACGATATCAAGGAGAGCATGATTTGTAGAATGACCCTCTCGAAATCCATATTGCGATGAACATAATATGTTGTTTTGGTCAATAAATATTTTTAGTCTATTATACATAAGTTTTTCAAATATCCGATTTAAATTAGATAGTAACGAAATTGGTCTATAGTTTCCTGGTTCTTCTTTGTCATCGCTTTTAAAAATTGGCACGATTTGTGCATGTTTTAGTTGAGAGGGATACATGCCTGTTTCAATTGATGCATTCATAATAATTGCTAACGGTTTAGAAATAATAGTTCTTGCGCCTTTAAGGATTGGTGCTGCAAATGAATATAGTCCGTGAGCCTTATTGGCAGGTAATAATAGTATTTCCATTCTACTTCCAAAGGGGTAACAGCATCAAAGTAAAATGAATTTGTAGGAGAAGGATATGTAGGATATGTATGAATTTGTAGGAGAAGGAGAAGGAAGGTCCTCCAGTTATTATACAGCTCAGTGGTTTGCCTGGTATATTTAACGCGACAGATCGTTGTTTAACGTTAAATGATCGGAAATGATCGTTTGTTGTTGCCATGGTAACTCAAGAAGAGATCTTTGACTGTCAGTTGTCTTCCATTTTGTTTGCATTTCTTTGGTTTGTCATGGCCTTTTCCCCGTTCCTGCCAAGGTATGTTTGAGCAACAACAGCTCACCGAAATTATTAACTCTGCGCAATTCATGTTTTAATCTGAATTCATAAAATTTTGTCAAATCTAAAACGAGAGAGTTTTAGAGCAAAACCTGAGCTTTACAACGATATATAATACACGTTGTTTCATTGTAATTGCAGACTTTTGAACCAGGCTGTTTTCCCGTACGTATGCCATAGAGACAATTAAGTCATGTCTAAGGCTAAACAGCACTTCGATATTGGTGCGTGGTCAAGAGAAAAGAAGGCCAAACGTCAGGAAATTATTGCAAATAACCGTACAATTGTGGATTTGAAAGAGTGCATTAAAGCAAGTGAGGCAGAAATTAAAGTTCTCAAGAGGAAGGTAGCTCTAATTAAAAAATGTTTTTTCTTGTAAAAGCCTGGTTTGCATGCATGCTCACTTTCCAATTCTGTTGATGAGATTGCAAATTAACTAGAAGGGTTTAAATTTGATTTTTAAGTGGTGCTTATATTCATTCTATATTTATATTATGATTTTATATGACCTTAACTTTGTGGACTGGTTGTTACTCATGTACATAAGCATGCAATTTGGCAGACCGGTATTAGCAATTTGCAAGATCTACTTAGGGACCAAGTCTATATTCACATAATACCAAGCATAACTTTGAACAAAGTTATAAATTCTACCAACTCACCCGTCTCAGATAATGTCGCTTATGGCAGTTCTTTCTAGACTGATAAATGGTCAAATTGGCATGTGCATATCTGTAGGCATAATGAACACCCTAGTGAATTGCTAGTTATAAAAGAAATACCTAAAATACCATGTGTAAACCTAAAATAAAATGAGAAACAGACATTCTGTTTATTTTTCAGAGAGGATTTTTGGCAAATGAAAAAGTCAAGCTCCCTCGTAATTCCCATCCAAAGTCTTCGTCAGTTATTAACCAATCCTGTAGCGAAAAGCTTGATATTCCTGAGAGTACTGCACGGAAAAGAAGAACGTTGATGTTTGATCATGCAGAAAGAATTAACGCTAGGTCTTTTGACAACGAGAGCTTGAAACTGAAGTCTGCTCTGGATGGCATTTGGAGTACTTTAATTAATTCTGCTAGTGCACACGAGATGAAATCGTACATGGAGAAGTCTCCATTGGGTCTCACTAATGTTATTCCTTCCATTGTTAACGACGCAGTGCAGGTTAAATATGAACATAGCCAAAAGAACCTGGTGCGGTCACTAGGAGTCCTTTATGAAGGTGGCATCTCCAGCAGAAAACAATATAACAGGAAGCGAAGTCGGGAAACATTTGAAACTGGTCAACATGGTAAAAAGCACCAAATAACGTACATGAAAGGATGCAAAGTCCCCAAGCTGATGGAATACAAAAAAGTGAGGCAGTTTGTAAATTCAATGGATATTGGTGAACTCAAACAGATTCCAGAAGCGAAAAAATATATCGGTTCTTGACAAACAGTTGGACCAACAATCAGACGATGAACTGAACAGTGGTGAGCATGCTGTGCTAGGTTGTTATAGAGACTTAGAGATTCTCTTAAGCTTGCAAATTTGGACTTAGTTATAGATAATGCACGACCTGGGTTTCTTAACTGGTTCAGTTCCCTAAAGGCATGTTTCAGGTATCCATAGGAGCAGACGGGGCCCAATTTGGTAAATATAACCAGGCAACAGCTGGTCTTATTTCTTTTTTAAATGTTGCCGATAGAGTTGGAAGTTGTGATGAAAACACGCTGGGGATTTTTCCCAATTTCCGGCCATTTCTTTACCACGATCTGCTTGTGCAGCGGCCTCATTAGTAGGCTTTTAATGCGGGCCGGAAAAGCCTGTTCGCAGGCTAAGTGGGAAGTGTTTTGAAAATGGCTGAGCTTGTGCGACAAGACATGTTCGAAGCTGTACTTCTGAGAGGTTTAGATTCGTCAAAAAACGATCTAATAAAATCTGGTTTAGACTTTTGGTCGACAAAGGATGCCATAGACGAGTTAAAGAGACTTATTCCTTTGGTAGCTAAGAAATATTTGGGAAAATACGGCGAAGGACAGAAATTCACAGTTGTGAAAGCATTTCCCATGCTTTCCCGCATTGCACAACGTTGGTATAAAACATTTATGAGAAGAACGATTGCTAAATGTGGAGTACGAAATCCTTGGAGAGTTACATTTTCCGAGTACCTCAGTATAGATCTATTCAATATCATGCAACAAATCATTGTACGAAGCTCGTATGGAGTTATCTGTATGTCAACAAAGAAACGCATTACGATTGTTTTCTTCAACGATGCCAGGGTTAGGAATGTTTTTTGCGAGTTAATGGACTGCAAAATCCTAAAAAAAGATTTTCTCAAAAGGTTGGCAAAAGGGAAGGGGAAAGTAGAAGCTGTTATAAACACAGAGAAACAATTTGGTATAACTTATTTCTTGGAGAAAGAAGAAATAACATTTGATTTCTATTATGGAATGTGGAATCAATATGACTGGCCACAACATGTGTAAGACTATAAGTGGACCGGTTTCGTTTAAATGTATGGTTGAATTTAACGTTTCTAGCAGACTAATAATGGTTTGATGCTCGATAAATACCTGTCTGTTTATGCGGGGTTGTCGACAGGATTTATCTTAGCCAATGAGCTGCAATGCAAGTTTCACAGTCTCAAAACAAGATTTGGATTTTCTCGGCTAACTAATTATGCACCAGTCATTTGAAACCTTGCGAACCTCCACCTCACACATAAACCGGGAGAAAATGGTATACTATCATTGAATTTTACATACTACAAATTGAATTCCCCCGGTATTCACTGAGGTGTGGGGTCGGGAGTATGAAATTGACTGATGCAGTAGGGGCTGTTCATATAATCCCACTTACCGAGACGTCTTGCCTAGAGAGACGAATATTTCTGTGAGTTCATATGGAGTATTTCGTCTCGCTTGCCGAGATGAAAATACAATGTAGTTCTATAATTAGCGTATGCAAAACTTCTACATTTCAGTCAAGCAACACAAATATTTAGCGATTTTAGTGTTTTTCTTTGTTTATTTACGAGAAAAAGGAATTGCTTTAGGTGCATATTTAATACTTGTTTACAAAACAAACATAAAACAAAGTAGAAAGTGTTAAATTAAATGGTAAGACTTGTTTGACTTCATCCCGGTAAGCGGGCTGGCGTGTTCATGTGGAAAATATTTCATCCCGCCTATCTATGATCTCGGCAAATTCAAGCGAGATCTCGGAAAGCGGGCCAGTTCGCTTTCTCATATGAACACAATGCAAAATTTTGTCGGAAAATAACTAAACGGCAAGATTATCGGTAAGCGAGACGTCCGGGTGAGCAGGATCATATGAACAAGCCCTTAGAGCTCTACTTAGAATTATACAATTCAGCTGATTGAACATATTACATTGGTGTTAATATGCTGATTTACATCACGCTTTCGAATCAAAACATTGCCAACCCCTCGTTCAACTTTTGTTGCTAAATCCTATAATAAACCCCAAAATGTATAGGCAAAATGTGTGGTATCGTACGTGGTACCCTATTGAGTTAAGAATGCTGGTATTGCCCATCCCTACTATTCAGACTATCGTGATTTTAACCATCTAAATCTGTGCATGCAGGCTGTCAAAGGCACAACCATATATTGATGACATCAAATATTGAAACTGTTAACATCAGTTTGTAAAATATTTAATAGCATAAAATACAAGTGGATGTATTATAACATACATTACATATTTTTGTTCTAGTTTTTAACATTTTTGTTAAAAATACAAAAGCTGCATTTCAATAAATAGTTAAAAACAGCTAAATTTTGCACAATATTACAAATATATAAAATTATATTAACAAATGATCTTTTAAATAGGTATAACTAGCTTGAAAAAAGCTTTTATTGATAAAATTAGCTATATAGGTTTATAATGCGCAATAACCCAATTTCCTAGCCTCAGCTGTAAACTTACCTTGATCGATGGAATCATAAATAATTTGATGA
This sequence comes from Paramuricea clavata, assembly GCA_902702795.2. NCBI lineage: Eukaryota > Metazoa > Cnidaria > Anthozoa > Malacalcyonacea > Plexauridae > Paramuricea > Paramuricea clavata. The sequence goes on along the minus strand of CACRXK020004392.1, from coordinate 4,290 downwards.
ACTGAATGACTGCAAAAGTCACATTTTGGCTGTTCACTTACCTTCGGTGGGTCTAGCTATTTTGCGAGCCGCGGGCTGCGGGTAAGTTTTTGCGGGCTGCAGGTCAGTTTTTGCGGGCTGCGGGTTAAAACAATTGCGGGCCGCGGGCCAAATTGCTGGCCTAACTAATTTTTTGTTGCATGCCATATATGGCATGCAACTTTCATTGGTGAGCGTACCAGTCACGTGGCAAATTCGTAAAATACGACAAATACCGAGTTTTTCCGACGAGCATTTCATCACTCATGCTCGATGAAAGGCAAAGAAAAATGTTTGAGTGTTCGCGGGAAATTTACATAATTGAACGCCTTTAAAAATAGATCAAGGTAGATAAAGCTTTGCAGGTTTTAATTTTCCTTATATTCTGTTATTTGTTGTGATTCTGGAGCAGTTGTGGTCGCAATAAAATATTAATCATAAAATGAATGATTATTTATCATGCAGTCGTTTTTAATATTTATATCGTGAAGCCTGGCTACGCTATCAATATATACTATATTGTATGCAAAACTTCAAAACTACAGTACATTTTGTAAATAACATGAAATATATTAAAATATCAAACAAAATTCTCATTATACTATTGAAATTTAATACAACGAAATAGAATTCTACGTCGATAATTTCAATCATAGTTTAATAATTATTTTCAATCTATAGTAATTCGCCGTTTCCATGTTTTTTTTTTATACTTTCGATAAAGCTACAATAAAGATAAATTTGTAGGAAATAATATTATTTAGTTATAAAATAGTATAAAAGGAAATCTAACAGTCAATCGCTTTCGACAAAACCTTGACCTTGTTTATATTACCGTCGTTTGCAACTAACGATGAACAGTCGCTCATAAAAACATTGCCTATTCGCGTGAGAATCTTAAGTTTTCTTATTTTGACATAATAGCTATTTTTCAATAAATATATTGATATTAAACTTATTGAATCAATATTTTAAGTTTCAGGCCAGTTGTACCAAAAGTTATAAGCGGTAGCGCATTATAACCAGGGCACAGAAAGGGTCATACAGAAGCCCAATTTCTTGGTTTTTCCTATGATTTTCCAATGATTTTGGCGGTTAGCACTTTTTTCCATCCAGCAAACCGCCCTATCGATTTTCTAAAGTCGCTTTTTTGCATTTTTTTATTAATTCGATTAGGGTTAGAGTTAGGGTTGGGGTTAGGGGTTAGAGTAGGGACTAGGTGTAGGGTTTGTGTTAGTTACATAGCCATTTAAAGGCCGCTTTCCACTTCAACCGTATCGTACACGCGTAAAAACGCTCAGGTTGATGCAATACTGATGAAAACAGGATTGAACAATGTTTTGCTGCCCACATTGTTCATAGCTGTCAACAATATTGAACAATATTCAGGCTCAACAATAGTGTTCAATATTGTTGACAAGTGTGAACAATGTGGGCAGCAAAACATTGTTCAATCCTGTTGAGCAGCGGGCTCGGCGTTTTTTGCCGTGTACCGAAACGTAGCGTATTTCTTTGTTTCCTGAGCGCTAGAGTGGAACTAATGATTTCAACACAAAAGAAAATGCTACGATACGGTCGAAGTGGAAAACAGGTTTAACACCTCTTCTCTCTTCCGAAAATGACGTCAGGTCAGTTTGCTGGATGGAAAATAGTGCTACTATTAGGATTGGTGTACAGTTATCCCGGTCGAAACAGGTTTTAATGTCTGGTACGACTCATAAACTGAGATTCCATGATATTACAAAAAGAATGCATTTAAGGAAAAATTCGTATGCATATGATTACGAATAACATTAGACATAGAATATACTTCAAAGACAGAAAATTTTGAATAATATTGTTATTTTCTTTACATTTTGACAATTTTTTTTTTAAAATTCGTCAGGCCCGCAACTAGACCCGAGGCCTGCAATCGTGTTAGCATTTTTCTGCGCGCAGCCCGCATTTTTCTGCCCGCAGCCCGCAATTTTTGGCCAGCAGCCCGCATTTTTCGGCCCGCAGCCCGCAATTTTTGGCCCGCAGCCCGCATTTTTCGGCCCGCAGCTCGCAATTTTTGGCCCGCAGCCCGCAATTTTTGGCCCGCAGCCCGCAATTTTTGGCCCGCAGCCCGCACCACGCAGTTTCGGCCCGCAGCCCGCAACCCGCAGAATAGTTAAACTCGCCTTCGGTTGCCCACAATAAAGAGTTTGGGAACGCGACGGGAAGTGGCGACGGCGACCTGGGACTTGCATAATTTTACATAATTATCATAATTAAGTCACGAATATACGTTGTCTGGACGTTGGCGTTCTCCCGACAACGCCAGTTTGAGTGATTTGGCGTTGTGCTGACAACGTCTGGTTTTTGTGCCTTTTTCTGCATGATGGCCGAAACGAACAAGCAAAGGTAAGCTTTTTTACGTAAACGATATTCTATTTAACCAACTTTCGGTAATTTAACTCAAGTTTTATGTTGTTTAGCAGTAAATCTCAAGTCATGATCAAAGCGATGAAGTGGACTGATCAACATGACCTCGAGTTGATTAAAGAAATTTTAACAGAACGTCCTTTTGATAATCCTAAAGGTTCGAGGCGAATAGGACTAGTTTAAGAAAGAATCGTCGACAATTTAAATTCAAGAGCAGATATAGTCTTCAACTTGAAGGACATCAGGGCTGTACGCGATCGCTATAACTTGTTAGCAAAAAAATACAAAAAGAAGGAGAGAGAGGAAATTAATGCTTCCGGCATTGGCACCGATGAGCCAAGTGAGCTTGAAGACGCCATTGAGGAAGCTGTTGCTCTTTTTGAGAGTCAAGAAGAGGACCGAGAAAACTGGTCGCACTTAAAACTGCTCGAGAAACAGCAAAAAGAAAAGCATCAGGAAACGATTCGTTCAGAGCCAAGAAAACAGCTATTGTAGAATTTCTAAGAGATAAAGCGAATCAGGATATTGAGTATAGAAATAAAGAGCTTGAACATAAAACTAAAGAACTGGAAGTTCGAAAGCAAGAGCTAGCAATAAGGAGCAAGGAGCTTGAAGCACAAACTCAACAAAATCAAAACTTGTTGAACACTTTGCTTGAATTTGCAAAAAATCGTTAACTGTACAAGAACTGTAAGTACATTCCTTTATGTGTTTGACCATTCTTCATGTTTATTGAATACGGACAGGCTACTTCTGGCCTTTGAATTTTGTTTGGATACTTTACAGGACAAGTTGCATGCTATACTTTATTATATTAATATTTTTATAGTTGTATATGTAAATTGAAAATAAAAGTTATTGGTTCAGAAAATTTAATTTTGAATTACTTTTGATTCTGGTTGTATGGATCAAATTTATAAACAATAATTATATCTTTCACGCAAATGCAATGTTACTATACTGTTGTCTTGCAATATACTATGTTTCATAGAGTATTATCATTAATTACATGTGGACACTATGCATCAGCTCTCCAGAAGTAGTTTTCTAGTGTTGGTGGGTTGATTTCAAAATATTCTGATACAATGTTACCATACAAGCAAGCTAAACTATTTTGCAATATGGCAGATACAATGTAAATTTTTCCAATGGGACTTAACCGTATTTTAAGTTGTTGCTTAAAATCTACAAACTTAAAATACTTGGTTATTTCTCCAAATAACCATTCCACACTGACTCGTACACTGCTCATTGCCTTGTTATATTGCCTCATATCTTCTGTTAATGCGGCATTATTTCGGAATGGTTGCTGGAGGTGGACCCTCAATGGGTAGGCTGGGTCACCATATAGACATAATGGGGTGCCGTCTGGTGCAAATGCATGCTGCCTGAGGTCTTGCATCAAGCCTGACTCTCCAAGTATACGTGCATCATGCATTCTTCCCTCTAAAGCAAAGCAAAACAAAATATATAACTAAATGATTGAATTGAATGACTTTGTTCAAAATTTATATATTAACAATTTATAACAGAACACATCATTGTACTGATTATTGGCAATATAAATGTCAAAAAAGTGCTAACTCACCCCATGGTCCAGACAGGTTTGCTATCAGACCATTCGGAATACATATACTCTGAAATTTGATGGCATGTAGCCGCTTATGACCATTGTAAACAATTATTTGATTAACACTGGGTCTACAAATTGGCCGAACTGTGCCATCGATGAAACCAAAGCATGTTAGAAGAGGGGAACCTTTGACATGAATTGCATTTGCATAGGATTCCAGATTCTCTGGAGATAGAAATGGTTGATTCCAGGTTTGTAATCTGAAACCGTGGTTGTTGTAAATATGATTGATT
>CACRXK020004391.1:0-31920 GCA_902702795.2 Paramuricea clavata | reverse complement strand
TTGACAACTGGCCTCTGTAGCTCAGTTGGTTAGAGCTTGACAACTGGCCTTGTGGCTCAGTTGGTTAGAGCTTGACAACTGGCCTTGTGGCTCAGTTGATTAGAGCTTGACAACTGGCCTCTGTAGCTCAGTTGGTTAGAGCGCTACACTGGAATCGCAGGGCCGCGGGTTCGATTCCTACCAGAGCCGGAGGGCCTATAGTTGCATTTTTCACAACTGTTCTTGGTTATGTCGAACAAATGTATAAAATTCACACTCGAGATTTTCAATCCTTTGAACAGCATGACTGCCATTGCATGATTGCTTAATTATCTCGAAAATTCATCGTCTTCTCCGAGCACAACTTTATAAACTTCCTAACGGAGTGCCTTTGGTCGAAACGTCGAAATTCTCCTTGCATTTTTCAGGTAGTTGAATCCCTATCAATCCGAAGCTTTTTTCCCAACTTTAAAAAGCATGAACGAAAAGTAGAACAAAGACTTTGCAGAGTTTCGAGACCATATCTTGATTGACTATCGGTCAACCTCTCTGTCCTCCACAGAAGCTCTTAAAGGGGCGCGGGCAAAGGAAGAGGAGAAGACCCTGCGATTGTCTTCACACCACGTACCTTCCAACGCCATGGTGAAAAGTTGATTTCCTTCAAAAGCCTCTGCGAAGGAAAGAATCAGTGAACTCAGTTCACAGCCAAACACCGCCAATGCATGTCGCCAGTTGATTTTTTTAGTCTGGAACATGAACATCACGATCATGTTGAACAAAGAGTACAGTAATATCCTTTAAGAAAAAAGGAAAGAATTGGTTAATTAATGTACAGCTTAGTTAATTAGGTTAGTTGGTCGGTTGGTTGATGGAGTGGGCGGTGCTAATAATATTTCCATGCAGATGAGGGACAAATTGCAACAAGACTTCGTTAATTTGAGGTTGGGGGTGGGTGGAGATTGGGTGTGTGTGTGCCAAGTTCTTTATCAAATCTATTTTTGGATTTGAAAAGGCAATTACAAAAAAAAAAAAAAATGAAATAGAGACAAAATGAGATAGCAACATGATTGTGAAATTGTCAAGCAAGCCATAAACTAGTGCCTTGCTGCTCTAGCTCCTTCTAATGATTACCCACTCGGTGATTAGCACACCCCCTGGATCCATCCCTATCCTGCTCTCGACTCACAGTTTGACAACTTAACTCAGCGGAAAGGGACAGCCCGCTGACCCAATCCTTCATCTTAATAAACGATCATGCGAGATATAAAACTTACAACTGGTTCATGGGGTACTTGGTCGCGTCGTAGTCCATTGATCTATTACAACAATGAATTGAACAACAATTATGATTATGTTGGATTACATGAAAAAGCTCATGCCCATGCATAGGGCTTAACAATTGGTGGGAGAATTATATTTCAAGCGTAAAGGTACAGTGTAGTATTCCACAATAATTTATATACATTTATTAGACCTAACCAGGAACAGCTACGAAAAATGCAACCTTAGTTCCCTGACAGGAATTGAACCTATAGGCCGCAGTTTCAAGTCCCGCAGGACTTGAAACTGCGGCCTATAGGTTCAATTCCTGTCAGGGAACTAAGGTTGCATTTTTCGTAGCTGTTCCTGGTTAGATCTAATAAATGTATATAAATTTCCACTCGACAATTCCATTTACAAGACTCTTCAACTAGTACTATTATTGAATCGAGTGAGATGCCAACAAAATCTTAGTATTCTACAATAAGCTGTCGTGGTTTGCGTCTGAACTACCTGAAAAAGATATCTCAAACGTGGTGGTCCAGTGTAGGTAGTATTCTACAATAAGCTGTCGTGGTTTGCGTCTGAACTACCTGAAAAAGATATCTCAAACGTGGTGGTCAAATGTAGGTAGTATTCTACAATAAGCTGTCGTGGTTTGTGTCTGAACTACCTGAAAAAGATATCTCAAACGTGGAGGCCCAGCCAGTGTAGGTAGTATTCTACAATAAACTGCCGTCGTTTGTGTCTGAATTACTTAAATGATTAAAAACTGTACGATTTCCCGTGTGAAGAAACAAAACCGGACGAATTTGGGTACGTTGCATATACAGTAGCCCATGGACATGCATCCAGAAAGGGCTCCACTATTCATCGCACTTACAAGGCAGTTAGGGTAGCGATTACAACAACAGAAAATAATACTTACGATCTCGCGAAGCTCATCATGGAAAGCATGACCGTCTTCTTCTTGAACTTGAAAACGTGTATAAAACGCATCTGCTATGCGTAGCAGCTCGTTATTGTATGTGCGTAAATTATTTGACTGTGCTGTCACCGCGTTAAGTTGAGCCACTACTGCGGTCAGTTGAGTCTTTAGTTGTTCAGCCTATAAGTGCGTAAGTACAGAAGGAAAATGTGTAAACATTCCTTGTCAGTAAAAGTAAAATATGCACAGGATGGGGTGTTGGTTAGTGCATGTGTTTCGTCTCCGTGGGCAGGTTTTTATTTCTACAACATGCACGTATTTGATTATAATTTCATCTCAGAAGCAAGAGTGCTTCAATTTGACTCAAACGACTGTAGTATTTCTCCGGATACTCCGTTATAATCCTGTGTCGAACCGGACCGGCTAATCTGTAGTAGCACGGAACCGTTGTCCAATCCGGGGTTGCTTTCAAGTTTCAATGAACCTCTAGGGAGAACAGTTTAGAATTGTGGAGCTATTTATAAATATAGTTAGTGTATAGTTTAAATTTCCTCCCGCTTTACACTGCAACAATAAAAGATTGTTTTCTACGGATAGATTTAAACCGATGAAGATTGCATCAAGGGGCCAGTTGTATAAAACTCTTAACTACTTTTTAACCACTATTTTGTGGTGATATTGATTGGTAAACTTTCGTACTAACTGTAGTTAACTTTAACTACCTTCTTAAGGTCCAGACACACCGGACGCGATTCGACAACACGACGCGATTTTTTAGTTTTTGAAAGTTAATAAAACAGTCAATGAGAGCGGATTTTGAAAGATATGTAGACCAAATAACTCCAAATGTTATAGCGCTTCTAAATATTTGGAAAATTCAACTCTTGATCAAAATTATCGGTCAGTGAAAATCGAAAAATCGCGTCGCGTTGTCGAATCGCGTCCGGACCTAATTTATACAACCAGGCCCAGTACAATAAACGTTAGTTTAGTTTAGTTTTGGTACCTAGCCATGCAAAACTGAAGTACAATAGTCATTGTACCTGTTGTTCCAATTCATCAATTTTGTTATTCATATCATGATGAATTCTTCGTTGATTTGCGTTTTTTCTCCTTGATGATTCAAGAGCGATATCCCGTTGACCAACCTAAATCAACATTATTCAAAACGAGCGTATTAGAGAGATGTTGTATTTCCGGAAAGCTAACCATATGAAAGAGATGAGCACAGTGGGAAGGAGCCTGTCATAGAGAGGTGACTGTATTAGAGAGGTGAACATATCAAAGTAGCGTACATATACTAGAGAGCATCCATATACTAGAAGGTTTGACTATCTTACGGGCGTCAGTTGGTGATGTAAATAAACTTCACATCCAGTGTCGTAATCTCTTAAGGTAATTCCGCAGTAATTGTTCCCGAAATGAGAATGTGCTGAAACTTCCCAGGCATGGAGTTTATGATATACTTAAAGTAAAATCACACAAAAAAGTCGGGGTCACCGAACTCGTTAAGAAGATATGACAATCACAATATACCACCTTTACCCCAATATGGCATCATCTTGACGCTCATTACGAGTAACAGCAAAATCACAACAGCCCGATATTTATTCCGACGTTTTTAGCGCGGATTTTGCTTTTGTAAACTTATCTTGTAATTATTTTTGAAAAAATATTGTGTTTTGAGCAAAATGAAACTACTAACGTGTACAATTCTGATCTATAAATGTCTTTTCCACATTTCTTTACATATCTTTCTTGGAGAACATGCATTGATAAAGGATTTTTTTTCAAGATCCAGAAATGATTTTTCTTTTAATTTCGGATATGAAATGTAAAATGCATTAAAGAAATAAATGATCAGTTTTCCACATTTCTTTACATATCTTTCTTGGAGAACATGCATTGATAAAGGATTTTTTTTCAAGATCCAGAAATGAGTTTTCTCTAGTTTTAATTTCGGGTATGAAATGTAAAATGCATTAAAGAAATAAATGATCAGTTAAAAAACGGGGGTCACCGATCTTTTTAGGGAATTGTGGCATTAAAACGTGGAATACAAGTAAATATACTACAGACACATGGAACCCTAGCTACACTTTTGTATGCCTTTTTTGAAAACATTGATTTTAACGTAATTCTTTGCACGAATGTAACCAAAGATGTTTTGAAGTAACATAAAATTGTCATAAAATGATTTTTTTAAACGGTATACGACTATACGTATAGCGGACGAAATTATAAGTTATAAGATGTGCGCAGTAAAAGTGCGCAATGCAAAACTGCGGAATTACCTTAATAACACCTAACATTTACCCTTACCCTGCAAGGAACGCCTGTGAGGTACTAGAGAGGTATCTGCAATAGAGGGTTGCCGTGATATCACTAATATGGAGGTTACCATATTAAAGAGGTATCATTAATAGAGAGGTGTATTGAAGCATGGATAATAAAATAAATGGATAGGAAACTAGCTGACGTGACCTAATGTTTTCAATGGGCTGATGGCGTGATTGGACGTTGAAACCTAGTTGCAAACCAAATTCTCAAAAACGGCATGTTTAGCAATAATACAGCTAAACATTTTAGTCAAAGAGCAAATGAATATAACTACGCCATTCTACGATGAAATCTCTAAGTATTCCCAGTCAATTTTAGCAAATATATCAAGCACTAAACAGTGAAAAAGGCATCCCACATTTCGTTAAAATTGGGGACGCCAATTTCGCAGCTACAAATGTAAAAAAATACAAAACAAAGACGAAAAACATTTACCTTGAATACTTTGTCGTGGCTTAGGCATGTTTTTAAAACAATTAGACCGGTTTATGCTTCAATATTGCTCTTTTAAGGCGGAAAATATAGCGAAACAACAAAAATGCCGAGAACTTTGCAATACGCGTGACGTCACAGATTGCAACTAGGTTGATTTTGCTTACGTCAGCGAGAGTCCTATCCATTTATTTTATTATCCATGATTGAAGGTATCATTAATAGAAGGTATTCGTATTGAAGTGACGTCTGTATAAATATTAGAGAGGTGTCCATAAGGAATGGTTTAACTGTACATAATTTTCATCCAGGGACATGTGATGAAGGTATAAACTGTACCTCTTTTTCGAGGCTACTCTTTTCACGTGTCAAATCGTCATTTCCTTTCATTACGCCATTTACTTGTTCTTGCAATGCCATCATGCCTTCTTTAGAATCCTTGTACTATATTAGAGAACATACAATAAAAACAAAACGAACTATTCATCTTTACTTTCCTGAGAGTTGGATTGTGAAGGACGCCACTCAAATAATTGGCTGACTCAAAGGCTCATTAGGGAATCTTGAAAAAACTTTGACAAACTACTTTCATATTTATTCCGAAATTGCAGAGTACAACGAAAAATTCATTGTTTCGAGCGGGATTCGAACCCTCATCTTTAGGTTGCTAGACCGTCGCTCTACCCATAAGCTTTTGAGTCAACGGGGATTGGTACCGAGTCTTATTCATTTGCACAAAATGTTTTCGCGACGACTTAACGGCGCTTGTCTTGTATAGGACGCGCAGTGGTTCAATTATATTTCAGAACCATCCTCAGAGATATAGCTAAAAAACTAGCTTCATTGGATAAGACTCGCTACCAATCTCCGTTGATTCAATAGCTCAATGGTTAGAGAGGCGGTCTACTCACTCTGAAACCCCCCAAAATAAGGTAGATCCGGGTGCATTGATGGCCGAGTTAACCAGCAAATTTTAACCAGAGCATTTCTAGGGTGAGGAGACCATAATAAGGTTTACCTTTTGTTCAAGATCAGGTATCCTTTCAGCTTGGGCCTGGAAATCCTGTAACTTTTCCATCAGTGATTTCTTTTCTTCTTCTCGATCACGATGCTGGTTTTTAGAAATATAAAAAAACTAAGTTTCATTGGATAAGACTCGCTAATGATCCTCATTGACTCAATAGCTCAATGGTTAGAGAGGCGGTCTACTCACTCTGAAACCCAAAAAAATAAGGTAGATCCGGGTGCACTGATGGCTGAGTTAACCAGAAAATTTTAACCAGAGCATTTCTAGGGTGAGGAGACCATAATGAGGTTTACCTTTTGTTCAAGATCAGGTATCCTTTCAGCTTGGGCCTGGATATCCTGTAACTTTTCCATCAGTGCTTTCTTTTCTTCTTCTCGATCACGACATTGGTTTTCTTCCACGATCTTAAACTATAAAATGCAGGCAATAAAGACAATTAACTGCACAACTTTATCCTGTTAAGTGTTTAGAAATAAAAGCACCATTAAACAATTAAATTATAACCCTTAAGATTCCTAAGATCTACCTGTTGTTTAAGCTCATCCATCTTTTTTACTAGGGAACTGTTCTCCGTCTCTAAGCCATTTATCTTTAACTGCAATGCTGTCTTGTCATGATGGAGGCTTTCTTCCAGAGTCTTGTTATTACAATGAAGAAAATATAAAGGCCGATTTATACACAACTTTTGTTAAACTGTGACACGCATGCAACCTACTTACAACTTGAGCTGTACATAAATATGTAAATCAAGCAACTCACCTATGACAATTAACGTAGTTAAACATTATATCTGTAGTGTGCCTGAAACATTTTAATTCTTAGCTTAAAGGACAATAGCAAACAGAGCGTTGATAATTTGTAGGTGTTTTAAGGTCATGGATGAATCTGCTTGTTCCGTTCTGTTACGTTTTACACTAGAAGTTTAACTGTCGCAAGGAAAGTGCTGTACATTATCTTTTGTTTATAAAGTAATTATATTGGCTTTTTATCAACATATATACACGAATGACTGGACAGCTAGTTGCTGTAGCACAGTGCAGTAAATTTGCTTGTTAAAGTACAGTAAAAATATGCCTATTGACAACATCGATCAACATGTTTACACATTTAACCATAATATAATAACACAAGCATTATCTAAATATTTTCTCGTGAGCTCTCGTAAAAAATCAGTTTAAGAGTAGAAGTTCTGCAAAGCAGAGAATGTATATCAAGCAGATTTTTTTAGGGTGGTGCGCTGGACTTCTCTAAGCCTAGGGGGATGCTTAAGACACCACGTAAGCCACTAAGATTGGGTGTGCACCCTCACGGTAGTCATGCATACACCCTTGCACTTAATAAGACATTACTCACCACATTTTTCTGCAAAGTGTTCATTTCATGAATATCACTAATACGCTTCCGAAGTAAATCATCACATTCTTTCCGACTATCATCACATTGTTTCTGTAAATTGTCACATTTCTGTGTCAGTTCTCGTTTCTTTTCTTTATCTTTTTTTCGCTTTGACTGCAAGTGATCTATTGTGGAAACATGTACCTCACAACTTCTACACTCTTCCTTAGCCTCCTGGGATTTTAACCAGCTCTTGTCTTTTCCAGTTTCATTCTTTATCCAACTTTCCTGATCTTCATTTTCCACTACAGGCAGGGTCTGAAATCGGTAAAATATTTTTCAGTACCCCATTGGCATACCAGGATTCAAAGTTCTAATATCCCATCTGAGAATTCAGTATCCCACTTCTGGGTATATACTATATCCATGCAAAACTAAATTTTAGTATTGTGTGGATATCGGGATACTGCAAGTTTCAGACCCTGAAAGGCGTCCCATCATAAGTCGTATGACCGTGGACATAAAATCCTAGTCAAACAAGGATGAGTGTTGGCAAGCAAAAGTTTGCATGAGAGTTTTCGCAACTCTCATGCCCCGGTCAAACGAGAACAAGAGTTGCATGAGAGTTGAGAGTTTGCATAAGAGTTTTCGCAACTCTCATGCCCCGGTCAAACGAGAACAAGAGTTGCATGAGAGTTGAGAGTTTGCATGAGAGTTTTCGCAACTTCCATGCCCCGGTCAAACGAGAACAAGAGTTGCATGAGAGTTGAGAAGCGAGAGCTTGCATAAGAGTTTTCGCAACTCTCATGCCCCGGTCAAACGAGAACAAGAGTTACATGAGAGTTGAGAGTTTGCATGAGAGTTTTCGCAACTTCCATGCCCCGGTCAAACGAGAACAAGAGTTGCATGAGGGTTGAGAAGCGAGAGCTTGCATAAGAGTTTTCGCAACTCTCATGCCCCGGTCAAACGAGAACAAGAGTTGCATGAGAGTTGAGAGTTTGCATGAGAGTTTTCGCAACTCCCATGTCCCGGTCAAACGAGAACAAGAGTTGCACTATAAGAGTTGACTGGATATCACCGCGCAATAGCGAAAACTCTCATCAACTGTTGTTAAAATTTGAACAAGTTCAAAGTCAATATGAGAGTCGATGCACATTAATTCTTACATTGTCATTGGAGTTATAATTTCTGCAGCAGCTAGGAATAAAAGCTGTTTTGTTTGTCTGATTTGTTTAGTCAAATTTACTTGCACAAATACACAAAAGGACATTTTGTCAGACATTTCCATTTCCAGTACTTTTTGTGGGTAAATATCAGGGTGCAATATTAAACTGCTATCAAATTATTAAATGCAACTATTTCTTACCAAACCACTATGTTGTTGTTCTTTCGTGATATCAATTTGCATATGGGCAATATATCCGGCTGTAACAAATGTATTACCGGTATTTTTAGAGCCCTTTAATGAGGCCTTCATTGATCTATCTTCTGACTGCACTGGCGACATTGTTGGCTCCTAAACAAGCAATCAACACAGCATAGACTATAAGAATTTTATTTAAAATTTGGGCCATGCTTATTTTTTGTTGGATTTTTCTCACCAATATTAAAGGGTGGGAGGGCAAAAAAAAAAGAATTGTCTAATATATCAAATACCACATGCAAGTGTGACAGCAGGGGCAGATTGCATGATTGCCGCATGGCGCCGAACTTGCACCAAAACACAAGGGATCCAAGGGTACACACGTAAAAACGCACAGGTTATTTACTGTTCACAAGCTGTTAACAAGATGTATTCGCACTGCTTGTCACAAGTTGTCAACAGGTTTGGAACAACTTGTTGACAACTTGTAACAACCTTGTCGAAATTATCAGACTTGTTGCAAGGTTGTTCTGACAAGTCTGTGACATGCTTGATATAACAAGATTGTTACAACCTTGTATTGACAATCTTGTAACATCCTTGTTATATAACGCCGTAACAAACTTGTTAGCACAATCTTGTAACAAGGCTGATAATGCCATCAAGCTAATTGTTACAAGTTGTTAACAGCTTGTTTCAAACTTGTTACAACAAACTGGGAACAAGCAGTGCGAGCATAACTTGTTGACAGCTTGTGAACAGACGTGTAACAACTTGTTTGCAAACTTGTTACAACTTGTGAGTTTTTACGTGACATACGTGTGTAGTGTAAAGTTTCACTGAAATTGAAAAAGACACGACAAGAACTGCATAGGGTCGCCGATAACCTATAACAGTAAGAGTCTGCATGGAGTAGGCATGTTAGAACTTTTTACGAGATAAACAATACCTTATCACTCCCTTCGTAACTCATTTATTAAATGTTGAATACCATTATCTATTGTTTTTACTGCGTTCGGCACATGAGTAGCGCGACGTTTGAAACAAGCCTAACACATCAGAAACGTAGACTTTCCAAAGTCCTTTCCAGGCCCTTCTATGGCGAAACGTCGTGCCTCGTGGAACTGATACAATTTATTTATTTATTGTGATGCTACACGCGACAACTCGAAAGACAACTCGAAATTTAAATTGTTTCACCAACAACCAAATTTTGTATATTCTAAAACTACATTTGTATAGGGAGCTGTTGCTAAAAGTATCCCCACGAGGCGACTGATATGCTAAACTACTTATTTAAAACTATGATTACTCCCATCATCCTTTCAGCGCCCATGCATATTGCACATTTGACTATTGTCTCAGTGACACTCTTCAATTGAAATAGCTGTATAACTAGTTAATACGACGTTGCGTCCATTACAAAGGCAAAGAAATATAAATAAAAAACACAGAAACGTAAAAATGAGGCAAAAAAAATGATTAAAATGACGCATTTTATTCCCATATCCGTTCCGCATTTTAACCTAATTGTGACATGTTAATTCACAACAAGTCTCATTGACTTTGACGTTGTGTTTCATGAATCATTTTCATTTCGCATGCATTCAATAATGTCGCTTTAGATTTCAATAGTTTCACTCAGTTATAGCAGTGTTTATAGCAGTTTTGACAAGCTTTGATACAGATAGATTCGTATGATCTGGTACAGTTCCCATTGCATTGAATATTGCATTGAACACGAGTTTGCACAGTTGTATACGTTGGATGCCTCCTTGGCTTTTTCTTCTATTTCATAAAGCTTGCTGGGAACTCAAGCGGTTGGCAATAACACTGACGTTGGAGTATCTCCTCGTCTTTCTCGTTTGAATAAAGAGTTCTGACGATAAAGAGATTTTCCAGTGCATTTTTGAAGTATACTGTTTAATAAACGAGCAGAGGTTTTATTAGGTTTAGTATTCTTTATATAAAGAGTACTAATGAGGACACGACTACAATAGATTCTGCCTTATTAGTATTCTTTTTATAAAGAATACTAATTAGGAGTGTTTTATCAGGTTTATCAGGAATACTAATTAGGAGTGTTTTGTCAGACATATTATGGTTGACATGATTTGCCAATAAGCTTATGAATTATTAATGAGTGTTTGAAGGATTCTTCAGTGGTGGGGCAAAACTGCCAACAAGCCCATTCTCTCCTCCCCCCAGGATAGTGCATAAATCAGTTAGCTATGGGGGTCTGGGGGCATACCCCCCCAGGAAATGTTTAAAATTTGGGTCTCTGAAATAGCATTTCCTGCATTCTGAGAACACATTAAAAAAAATTCAGCTTCTCAAAACAAAGTTTTAATGGTGAAATTTGTAATAAATTACATGCTAAACATTCAAAGACAACATAAGTTTAAGTATATTAATCACCAACACATTCAGAACCTCAAATGAATGTCAACCCGGATTGCAGGCTCATTGGGGGAGGGGGGGGGTGCAGGCTCATGCAAGCTGACCCAAGTTGAAAACAAATGGCATGTACTAAAAGGCAAAACGTCAAAACGACAACATCGAAACAGCCAAAACCTCCAAAATGAAACGGCCAAAACCACCGAAAATGGAAAATGCAATACTACATTAGCACAGAATACTAACCTATTCTACGACCGCAAGTGGTCCCTCCTTTCTGCTGGTTTAGAAGTTAATCTCTATTGTGTTTTTCATCATCGATCTGCCCCACAGCAAGTGTAACCCTAAACAGAAGCAATCACCCCCTGACGTCACCACCTTTTTGGGTATTTCCAGGGGGGGGGGGGCACTTGCTGAAGAGCGGATTGATGATGAATAGAAAAAAAAAACAACAGAGATGTCTTTCTGAATATAGGTTAGTATTCTGTGCTAATGTAGTCAAAGTCCTCTGGGTTGCCCGCACACCACAAAATTTTTGCATTCCATTTTTCCTGTAATTTTAAATGGTTTCGGCTGTTGTTTCGTTTTGGCTGTTTCTTTTTGGCCATTTCATTTCAGTCGTTTCGGTGGTTTCAGCTGTTTTGTTTCGGTCAGGTTTCGTTTCGACGTTTCGCCTTTTAGTACATGCCAAAACTAATGCGTACTGTTACTGACAACCCGAGTTGATGTAAACATGATTAAAATGGTATTGGTAACAAGGTATTTTAATTTAACCCATGTTGAAAATCATCCAAGGTACATACAAGTACATAGCCATAGTAATAAATGTTAGATAATTTTATGAAATTAAACAGAGTATTCTCAATAAGGTAATGATTATACATGATGGCAGGTTATAGATTTCCTCTTTCTTTGAAAAATCTGACAGGCTTACATGGGGCAGATTCAGAACGGGTTTAACAGGTTTAAAGGGAAGTCCCTTTGACCTTTGTATTAAAGTGTGCGCTGTGCAGCAGGTTTAACAGGTTTAAAGGGAAAGTCCCTTGGCCTTGATCAACAAAATGACTTTTTCCTATTCCAATTTGTAAATACTGTTTTAAAAACATTCCACAGCTGCCGAAATAGGTACTGAGCGAAATGGGCTATTAAAAGAAAATACACATATCCTTACAGACACAGTACTCAATTACACAGCTAGTACACAGTACTCAATGACAATATATCGCACTTTCGCAGTACAAATAAAAAATATTAGTTTTCAATCTGATGCGATAAGTACGATCAAGGTTTTATCACATCGTGTATTGGAATGTGTTTTGACAGTGAAAAAGCTTCGAACTTCAAGGCAAAATACGAAAGGAAACTTGAAGACTACAAGTCGAAAGTGAAACTACGCATTTTAAATACGAACGAATTCACACACAAACTGAAAGACTGATAAAGCGTTTGGAAAATATACATAAACCCACCTAAACTGTGAAATATTAGTATAAAAGAGAATAAGTTAACATGACCCAATGTTATTTATCAAAAAACTACATGCAATAGTAAAAAAAATTAACACATTTATCGCTTACAAAAGCGTCCAATGTCGAGGCGGACGAACAGTTATCGTTCAAATGTCTATTGGAACAGCTTTCTTCTGTCATTTTCGGCGATGCAAGTTCACTTCTGGCTAATTCTAAAAAAAAGAGTGTCAAAGATAAAAACTCTCTGACAAGCTAGAAATAAACCCAGCTATATTTGATACATGTACTCGCAAATGCCATTTATAACTGAATTTCCGCTTAGCGGAAAGAATTCCAGGAAAATACATCCCTTTTGAATTCCTTGGCACGAGCTCTGAAATTCCTTACAGTAATAGCACAGAATTGAATAAATAATAAATAGTTGTCTAGAAATTCCATATTCTAAAATTGCCGAAAACTATAAAAAATTCCTGTTTTAAAGGAAAGAACGCAAAATGCTTCTAGGGGTGCTTCCAGGGGATGCTTCCAGGGGAAAACTACTGTAATTCCGCTATAAAATCACCGGTGCTTGTTGCCCTATGTTTGTTGCCATTGGTCAATATTTGCTGCGCTCGCGTTACGCCACCTGCTCGCGGTCACGTGGTTATGGGTTATACGTCAGGGGCCGGTTGTTCGAAGGTCGAATAGCTGGATAGTGATTTTTTCAACTGTACCTATGTAAAATGTTTGAAAAACTGTGAAACTACGGATATAGACGACACAAGAAGGATAAAAAACATTTAACTTATAAATACTAAACTTTAATACGAGTTATACCAATCAACGACTGATTTAACAAAGCTTGAAAAAATCACTATCCAGTGGATAGCGCTGTCGGGCCTTCGTACAACCGGCCCCAGTACGTTGTTGTGTGAAAATGTATTTGGACTCGCACGCTACCATTATACATGCTGCAATGAATGTTTTGATTGTTTTGGGGGGTAGAGTCGGTGAAGTGCCATTTTGTAAGCATTTTAGGGGCTATTTTATCGTGTTTTGGTGATTTTGAATAACCTTTATTTAACACATAACAACTCTACTTGCCCGATGCTCGCAGGGCATTTTTTAAGAAATTACAACTACTGGGGCTAACGCCCGTATTCTAAAAGCTCACTCACACTCACAGTCAATAAGTGGAGGTTCAATCTGAGCTTCTCTTGAGCGTCAATGCTGTTTTTGAATAGCTGGAGGGGTGGTGCCATACCTTACTATGTGACTGCTCACCCTCCAGCTGTTCAAAAATAGCAATGACACTCAAGAGAAGCTTAGATTGAACCTCCACTCATTGAGTGTGAGTGAGCTTTTAGAATACGGGCGTAAGTCTCATTGAGGGCCTTTTCCCCACAGTTTGTACGGGTACATAAAAATCACTGTGCTCAGGGGCAGCGCTAGCCGTATTTGAATAGGCGGGTGGCTGTAAGTAAAATATTGCCTACTCAGCCTAGACCTAGGCCTTCTAGTCTTACTTATATTTTTTAATATTCAGCGCTTTTTCACATCAAAAGACTGGGACTAGGTGATTTGGGGGCGGTGCGGAGGAAGCAAGTCAGGCTTGTGTCCATTCTCGTACCCAGAGCCCTTCTTACGCGCGGTGCGACGAGGGGCTCTGGCCAAATCCATATTCCGAACTGGCATTAACTGGCATCTGATTGGCTAGTTCTAACACCGGACATTGTTTTCTTACCATGTTTTTATGGTATCCGGTTATGGATTTGGCCAGAGCCCCTCGTCGCACCGCGCGTAAGAAGGGCTCTGGGTACGAGAATGGCTTGTGTCCTTCCTCCGCCCCCAAATCACCTAGTCCCAGTCTTTTCATGTAAAAAAGCGCTGAATATTAAAAAAATAAAAATAAAAATAGAAGGCCTAGGTCTAGGCTGTTGCCTACTAATGTCAAACGCTAATTAGTATTTCTTTTCATCCAACTGGGATTAAATAATTTACATCCAACTGGGATTAAATAGTTTTCATCTCTGAAGTTTCGAAACAAATAGATGTGTAGAACTGACATAAACTAAAACAGCAGGTTAAATTTTCAAACCCAGGGTTAGCGCTAATCCAGCTTTGAACAACCGACCCTGAATATTAGTTTTGTCTTAAGATTAAAAATATTTTGACATGATGTGAGGTATATTGTGTAAATTAATGAAATGACTGATGGTCGACAATTATATCGTTGTAAAACTAAAATATATTTTACGTGTAGAAATTTATGAGAAACTAAAAGTTACTAATTTGACTTCTGTGCGTGTTGGTGTTATGTATTCAGGTGAATATGATGTTTGTGATGTTACTCTGAGTGTGCATCCACACCGAGCAGGCTGAAAGGTTAGCTTGGCCACGGTGGCAAAATCTCTCGTGTAATATTGAAAAGACATGACTTGCTTTTGCTTGGAAGCGGTTGTTCAAAGCTGGATTAGCGTTAACCCTCGGTTAAATTTAACCTTTTGTTTTAGTTTTTGTATTTCTGCAGGCATATCTGTTTATTTCAATAACAAGAATTTCTGCGGTAAACTAGCTCTTATAAACTGCCCTGCCCCTATATAGGATGAGAGTTGAGAAGCGAGAGTTTGTACGAGAGTTTTCTCAACTCTCAGTATTCCCACCCCAACGACAACAAGAGTTGCATGAAAGTTGACTGGATATATACCCGATTCAAACGAGCAAAAACTCTCATGAATTTTCATCAAAATTTCAACCAGCTCAAAGTTGATGAAAGTCGATAAAAATTGGCAGTCAAACGCCAGCGAGTTGTTTTGAATGTTCTTTTTGAATGTTCTTCACTGCCAGTAGCAAATCGATACTATCAAGAGCCGAATATCAAGGTTTCACGCCAGTTAACCATCAATGTTCCAATAACAACGCCAGTCACGTCTCGTTTGTTAGCAGCCTGCTTTCAAGCAGTCGAGTTACTAAACCACTTTAGTTACTGAAAACCTCATTTTAATACCGTATTTCGACGTTAGAAGTATTTCTTTTGCCATACCGGAAAGCTTTTTGTCATGGCGAATATGCACGTAACATGCTTATAAACGTCCGAGTCACTCAGGCAGCGTTTACACTGTACCGTTTTCGTAGCGTTCTCGTATTGTTCGAGAGAACTAGACTATTGTCTTGCGTTCCCTTGAGGATAAAAAACAATACGAGAACGCTACGAAAACGGTACAGTGTAAACGCTGCCTCAATTTCTGCATGTGCATGAAACGCTAGCGACCATGCATGCATGTACTTGTTAATTTGCATATATAACAAACAGATTAAGGTCCCCAGGGATTTAACTCAGTTTTAACTGGAACGGCTCAATATTAATTCATCGAAAGAATGCTTCAATAATCAAGACAGGTTTTCGATCTAAAAGACTGAAACACCAATTTCTTGATAGGTTTACAATTTCATATTTAGGCCCTTTTAATCGTTCGTTCGTTTATCCCTTTGTCTTTGACTTTTGGCAAAAAGTAAAAATTGGAAAATCGAATGGGAATAACTAATAAGCCCGTCGCGGATATAACGTCACAACAAGTGTCAAAACAATCAGCCACAAGATGTAAACCAATGAAAAAAACATATGATAACCACAGTGAAACACGCTATTTGATTGGTCAATATACCCGTGCAAAATCTACACACGTAAAAACGCACAAGTTGTAACAAACCTGCAGCAGACTTGTAGCAATGTTGTTCCAACAACTTGTCAACAGGATGTGCTCGCACTGCTTGTTCCCAGCTGGTTGACAAGTTGTCAACGGCTCGTTTACAACTTGCTACAAGGTTGTTGAACTCAACAGACGTGTTACAAGTTGTTCCAACAATTTGCTATCGTCCTGCAATTCAAGAATTTGTCAACAAGTTGTGAGCGACAAGCTTGTAGCAACTTGATAAAATAACAACATTGTTACAACTTGTCCACAAGCTTGCTACAAGCCTGTTGCGAACACGTCCTGTTGAAAAGTTGTGAGTGACATGTCACCTTGTTGCAACTTGATAAAATAACAGCATTGTTACAACTTGTTCACAAGCTTACTACAAGCCTGTTGCGAACACATCTTGTTGAGAAGTTGTGAGTGACAACCTTGTAGCAACTTGATAAAATAACAGCATTGTTACAACTTGCTGACAAGTTTGCAACAAGCCTGTTGTGAACAAATATAATAACAGCATTGTTACAACTTGTTGACAAGCTTGCAACGAGCCTGTTCTGAACAAATATAATAACAGCATTGTTACAACTTGTTGACAACTTTGCTACATGCCTGTTGTGAACAAATAAAATAACAGCATTGTTACAACTTGTTGACAAGCTTGCTACAAGCCTGTTGTGACAAATATAATAACAGCATTGTTACAACTTGTTGACAAGTTTGCTACAAGCCTGTTGTGACAAATATAATAACAGCATTGTTACAACTTGTTGACAAGCTTGCTACAAGCCTGTTGTGACAAATATAATAACAGCATTGTTACAACTTGTTGACAAGGTTGCTACAAGTCTGATGTGAACAAATATAATAACAGCATTGTTACAACTTGTTGACAAGCTTGCTACAAGCCTGTTGTGACAAAAATAATAACAGCATTGTTACAATTTGTTGACAAGCTTGCTACAAGCCTGTTGTGCTAAATATAATAACAGCATTGTTACAACTTGTTGACAAGTTTGCTACAAGCCTGTTGTGACAAATATAATAACAGCATTGTTACAACTTGTTGACAAGTTTGCTATAAGCCTGCTGTGACAAATATAATAACGGCATTGTTACAACTTGTTGACAAGCTTGCTACAAGTCTGATGTGAACAAATATAATAACAGCATTGTTACAACTTGTTGACAAGCTTCTTACAAGCCTGTTGTGAACACATCTTGTTGACAAGTTGTGAGTGACAACCTTGTAGCAAATTGATAAAATAACAGCATTGTTACAACTTGTTGACAAGCTTGCTACAAGCCTGTTGCAAACACATCTTGTTGACAAGTTGTGAGTGACAACCTTGTAGCAACTTGAAAAAATAACAGCATTGTTACAACTTGTTGACAACCTTTCTACAAGCCTGTTGTGAACAAATATAATAACAGCATTGTTACAACTTGTTGACAAGCTTCCTACAAGCCTGTTGTGACAAATATAATAACAGCATTGTTACAACTTGTTGACAAGCTTGCTACAAGCCTGTTGTGACAAATATAATAACAGCATTGTTACAACTTGTTGACAAGCTTGCTACAAGCCTGTTGTGAACAAATATAATAACAGCATTGTTACAACTTGTTGACAAGCTTGCTACAAGCCTGATGTGAACAAATATAATAACGGCATTGTTACAACTTGTTGACAAGCTTGCTACAAGCCTGATGTGAACAAATATAATAACGACATTGTTACAACTTGTTGACAAGCTTGCTACAAGCCTGATGTGAACAAATATAATAACAGCATTGTTACAACTTGTTGACAAGCTTGCTACAAGCCTGTTGTGAACAAATATAATAACAGCATTGTTACAACTTGTTGACAAGCTTGCTACAAGCCTGTTGTGATAAATATAATAACAGCATTGTTACAATTTGTTGACAAGTTTGCTATAAGCCTGTTGTGACAAATATAATAACAGCATTGTTACAACTTGTTGACAAGCTTGCTACAAGTCTGATGTGAACAAATATAATAACAGCATTGTTACAACTTGTTGACAAGCTTGCTACAAGCCTGTTGTGATAAATATAATAACAGCATTGTTACAACTTGTTGACAAGTTTGCTACAAGCCTGTTGTGACAAATATAATAACGGCATTGTTACAACTTGTTGACAAGCTTGCTACAAGTCTGATGTGAACAAATATAATAACAGCATTGTTACAACTTGTTGACAAGCTTGCTACAAGCCTGTTGTGATAAATATAATAACAGCATTGTTACAACTTGTTGACAAGTTTGCTACGAGCCTGTTGTGACAAATATAATAACAGCATTGTTACAACTTGTTGACAAGCTTGCTACAAGCCTGTTGTGAACAAATATAATAACGGCATTGTTACAACTTGTTGACAAGCTTGCTACAAGCCTGATGTGAACAAATATAATAACGGCATTGTTACAACTTGTTGACAAGCTTGCTACAAGTCTGATGTGAACAAATATAATAACAGCATTGTTACAACTTGTTGACAAGCTTGCTACAAGCCTGTTGTGACAAATATAATAACGGCATTGTAACAACTTGTTGACAAGCTTGCTACAAGTCTGATGTGAACAAATATAATAACAGCATTGTTACAACTTGTTGACAAGGTTGCTACAAGTCTGATGTGAACAATATAATAACAGCATTGTTACAACTTGTTGACAAGCTTGCTACAAGCCTGTTGTGATAAATATAATAACAGCATTGTTACAACTTGTTGACAAGCTTGCTACAAGCCTGTTGTGACAAATATAATAACGGCATTGTAACAACTTGTTGACAAGCTTGCTACAAGTCTGATGTGACAAATATAATAACAGCATTGTTACAACTTGTTGACAAGCTTGCTACAAGCCTGTTGTGACAAATATAATAACAGCATTGTTACAACTTGTTGACAAGCTTGCTACAAGCCTGTTGTCAACACATCTTGTTGACAAGTTGTGAGTGACAACCTTGTAGCAAATTGATAAAATAACAGCATTGTCACAACTTGTTGATAAGCTTGCTACAAGCCTGTTGCGAACACGTCTTGTTGACAAGTTGTGAGTGACAACCTTGTAGCAACTTGATAAAATAACAGCATTGTTACAACTTGTTGACAAGCTTGCTACAAGCCTGTTGTGAACAAATTTAATAACGACATTGTTACAACTTGTTGACAAGCTTGCTACAAGCCTGTTGTGACAAATATAATAACGGCATTGTTACAACTTGTTGACAAGCTTGCTATAAGCCTGTTGTGACAAATATAATAACGGCATTGTTACAACTTGTTGAAAAGCTTGCTACAAGTCTGATGTGAACAAATATAATAACAGCATTGTTACAACTTGTTGACAAGCTTGCTACAAGCCTGTTGTGACAAATATAATAACAACATTGTTACGACTTGTTGACGAGCTTGCTACAAGCCCGTTGTGAACACATCTTGTTGACAAGTTATGAGTGACAACCTTGTAGCAAATTGATAAAATACAGCATTGTCACAACTTGTTGACAAGCTTGCTACAAGCCTGTTGTGACAAATATAATAACAGCATTGTTACAACTTGTTGACAAGCTTGCTACAAGTCTGATGTGAACAAATATAATAACAGCATTGTTACAACTTGTTGACAAGCTTGCTACAAGCCTGTTGTGATAAATATAATAACAGCATTGTTACAACTTGTTGACAAGTTTGCTACGAGCCTGTTGTGACAAATATAATAACAGCATTGTTACAACTTGTTGACAAGCTTGCTACAAGCCTGTTGTGAACAAATATAATAACAGCATTGTTACAACTTGTTGACAAGCTTGCTACAAGCCTGATGTGAACAAATATAATAACGGCATTGTTACAACTTGTTGACAAGCTTGCTACAAGTCTGATGTGAACAAATATAATAACAGCATTGTTACAACTTGTTGACAAGCTTGCTACAAGCCTGTTGTGACAAATATAATAACGGCATTGTAACAACTTGTTGACAAGCTTGCTACAAGTCTGATGTGAACAAATATAATAACAGCATTGTTACAACTTGTTGACAAGCTTGCTACAAGCCTTTTGCGAACAGATATAATAACAGCATTGTTACAACTTGTTGACAAGCTTCCTACAAGCCTGTTGCGAACAAATATAATAACAGCATTGTTACAACTTGTTGACAAGCTTGCTACAAGCCTGTTGTGAACAAATATAGTAACAGCATTGTTACAACTTGTTGACAACTTTGCTACAAGCCTGTTGTGAACAAATATAATAACAGCATTGTTACAACTTGTTGACAAGCTTGCTACAAGCCTGTTGCGAACAAATATAATAACAGAATTGTTACAACTTGTTGACAAGCTTGCTAGAAGTCTGTTTTGAACAAATATTATAACAGCATTGTTACAACTTGTTGAGAAGCTCGGTACAAGCCTTTTCCGAACACATATAATAACAGCATTGTTACAACTTGTTGACAAGCTTGCTACAAGTCTGTTGTGAACAAATTTAATAACAGCATTGTTACAACTTGTTTACAAGCTTGCTAGAAGTCTGTTTTGAACAAATATAATAACAGCATTTTTACAACTTGTTGACAAGCTTGCTACAAGTCTGTTGTGAAGAAATATAATAACAGCATTGTTACAACTTGTTGACAAGCTTGCTACAAGCCTTTTGCGAACAGATATAATAACAGCATTGTTACAACTTGTTGACAAGCTTCCTACAAGCCTGTTACGAACAAATATAATAACAGCATTGTTACAACTTGTTGACAAGCTTGCTACAAGCCTGTTGTGAACAAATATAATAACAGCATTGTTACAACTTGTTGACAACTTTGCTACAAGCCTGTTGTGAACAAATATAATAACAGCATTGTTACAACTTGTTGACTACTTTGCTACAAGACTGTTGCGAACAAATATAATAACAGCATTGTTACAACTTGTTGACAACTTTGCTACAAGCCTGTTGTGAAGAAATATAATAACAGCATTGTTACAACTTGTTGACAAGCTTGCTACAAGCCTGTTGCGAACAAATATAATAACAGCATTGTTACAACTTGTTGACAAGCTTGCTAGAAGTCTGTTGTGAACAAATTTAATAACAGCATTGTTACAACTTGTTTACAAGCTTGCTAGAAGTCTGTTTTGAACAAATATAATAACAGCATTGTTACAACTTGTTGACAAGCTTGCTACAAGTCTGTTGTGAAGAAATATAATAACAGCATTGTTACAACTTGTTGACAAGCTTGCTACAAGTCTGTTGTGAAGAAATATAGTAACAGCATTGTTACAACTTGTTGACAAGGTTGGTACAAGCCTGTTGCGAACAAATATAATATCAGCATTGTTACAACTTGTTGACAAGCTTGCTACAAGTCTGTTACGAACAAATATAATAACAGCATTGTTACAACTTGTTGACAACTTTGCTACAAGCCTGTTATGAAGAAATATAATAACAGCATTGTTACAACTTGTTGACAAGCTTGCTACAAGCCTGTTGCGAACAAATATAATAACAGCATTGTTACAACTTGTTGACAAGCTTGTTACAAGCCTGTTGTGAACAAATATAATAACAGCATTGTTACAACTTGTTGATTACTTTGCTACAAGACTGTTGC
Organism: Paramuricea clavata; assembly: GCA_902702795.2. Classification (NCBI taxonomy): domain Eukaryota; kingdom Metazoa; phylum Cnidaria; class Anthozoa; order Malacalcyonacea; family Plexauridae; genus Paramuricea; species Paramuricea clavata. The sequence goes on along the minus strand of CACRXK020004391.1, from coordinate 10,056 downwards.
GAACAAATATAATAACAGCATTGTTACAACTTGTTGACAACTTTGCTACAAGCCTGTTGTGAAGAAATATAATAACAGCATTGTTACAACTTGTTGACAAGCTTGCTACAAGCCTGTTGTGATAAATATAATAACAGCATTGTTACAACTTGTTGACAAGTTTGCTACGAGCCTGTTGTGACAAATATAATAACAGCATTGTTACAACTTGTTGACAAGCTTGCTACAAGCCTGTTGTGAATAAGTATAATAACAGCATTGTTACAACTTGTTGACAAGCTTGCTACAAGTCTGTTGTGAACAAATATAATAACAGCATTGTTACAACTTGTTGACAAGCTTGCTACAAGCCTGTTACGAACAAATGTAATAACAGCATTGTTACAACTTGTTGACAAGCTTGCTACAAGCCTGTTATGAACAAATATAATAACAGCATTGTTACAACTTGTTGACAAGCTTGCTACAAGCCTGTTGTGAACAAATATAATAACAGCATTGTTACAACTTGTTGACAAGCTTGCTACAAGCCTGTTGTGAACAAATATAATAACAGCATTGTTACAACTTGTTGACAAGCTTACTACAAGCCTGTTGTGAACAAATATAATAGCAGCATTGTTACAACTTGTTGACAACTTTCCTACAAGCCTGTTGTGAAGAAATATAATAACAGCATTGTTACAACTTGTTGACAACTTTGCTACAAGCCTGTTGTGAAGAAATATAATAACAGCATTGTTACAACTTGTTGACAAGCTTGCTACAAGCCTGTTGTGAAGAAATATAATAACAGCATTGTTACAACTTGTTAACAAGCTTGCTACAAGTCTGTTGTGAACAAATATGATAACAGCACTGTTACAACTTGTTGACAAGCTTGCTACAAGCCTGTTGCGAACAAATATAATAACAGCATTGTTACAACTTGTTGACAAGCTTGCTACAAGTCTGTTGTGAACAAATATAATAACAGCATTGTTACAACTTGTTGACAAGCTTGCTACAAGTCTGCTGTGAAAAAATATAATAACAGCATTGTTACAACTTGTTGACATGCTTGCTACAAGTCTGTTGTGAACAAATATAATAAAAGTATTGTTACAACTTGCTGACAAGTTTGCTACAAGTCTGTTGTCAACAAATATAATAACAGCATTGTTACAACTTGTAGACAAGTTTGCTACAAGCCTGTTGCAAACAAACATAATAACAGCATTGTTACAACTTGTTGACAAGCTTCCTACAAGTCTGTTGTTAACAAATATAATAACAGCATTGTTACAACTTGTTGACAAGTTTGCTACAAGCCTCTTGCCAACAAATATAATAAAGCATTGTTACAACTTGTTGACAAGCTTGCTACAAGTCTGTTGTGAACAAATATAATAACAGCATTGTTACAACTTGTTGACAAGTTTGCTATAAGCCTGTTGTGAACAAATATAATAACAGCATTGTTACCACTTGCTGACCAGCTTGCTACAAGTCCGTTGTGCACAAATATAATAAAGCATTGTTACAACTTGTTGACAAGCTTGCTACAAGTCTGTTGTGAAAAAATATAATAACAGCATTGTAACAACTTGTTGACAAGCTTGATACAAGTCTGTTGTGAACAAATATAATAACAGCATTGTTACAACTTGTTCACAAGCTTGCTACAAGCCTGTTGTCAACAAATATAATAAAAGTATTGTTACAACTTGTTGACAAGCTTGCTACCAGCCTGTTGTGAACAAATATAATAACAGCATCGTTACAACTTGTTGACAAGCTTGCTACAAGTCTGTTGTGCACAAATATAATAAAGCATTGCTACAACTTGTTGACAAGTTTGCAACAAGCCTGTTGTGAACAAATATAATAACAGCATTGTTACAACTTGTTGACAAGTTTGCTACAAGCCTGTTGTGAACATATATAATAACAGCATTGTTATAACTTGCTGACAAGCTTGCTACAAGTCTGTTGTGAACAAACATAATAACAGCATTGTTACAACTTGTTGACAAGCTTGCTACAAGTCTGTTGTGAACAAATATAATAACAGCATTGTTACAACTTGTTGACAAGCTTGCTACAAGTCTGTTACGAACAAATATAATAGCATTGTTACAACTTGTTGACAAGCTTGCTACAAGCCTGTTACGAACAAATATAATAACAGCATTGTTACAACTTGTTGACAAGCTTGCTACAAGCCTGTTGTGAACAAATATAATAACAGCATTGTTACAACTTGTTGACAAGCTTGCTACAAGTCTGTTACGAACAAATATAATAACAACATTGTTACAACTTGTTGGCAAGCTTGCTACAAGTCTGTTGTGAACAAATATAATAACAGCATTGTTACAACTTGTTGACAAGCTTGCTACAAGCCTGTTGTGAACAAATATAATAACAGCATTGTTACAACTTGTTGACAAGCTTGCTACAAGCCTGTTGTGAACAAATATAATAACAGCATTGTTACAACTTGTTGACAAGCTTGCTACAAGCCTGTTGTGAACAAATATAATAACAGCATTGTTACAACTTGTTGACAAGCTTGCTACAAGCCAGTTGTGAACAAATGTAATAACAGCATTGTTACAACTTGTTGACAAGCTTGCTACAAGTCTGTTGCGAACAAATATAATAACAGCATTGTTACAACTTGTTGACAAGCTTGCTACAAGCCTGTTGTGAACAAATATAATAACAGCATTGTTACAACTTGTTGACAAGCTTGCTACAAGTCTGTTGTGAACAAATATAATAACAGCATTGTTACAACTTGTGGACAAGCTTGCTACAAGCCTGTTGTGAATAAGTATAATAACAGCATTGTTACAACTTGTTGACAAGCTTCCTACAAGTCTGTTGTGAACAAATATAATAACAGCATTGTTACAACTTGTGGACAAGCTTGCTACAAGCCTGTTACGAACAAATATAATAACAGCATTGTTACAACTTGTTGACAAGCTTGCTACAAGCCTGTTACGAACAAATATAATAACAGCATTGTTACAACTTGTTGACAAGCTTGCTACAAGCCTGTTACGAACAAATATAATAACAGCATTTTTACAACTTGTTGACAAGCTTGCTACAAGCCTGTTGTGAACAAATATAATAACAGCATTGTTACAACTTGTTGACAAGCTTGCTACAAGCCTGTTACGAACAAATATAATAACAGCATTGTTACAACTTGTTGACAAGCTTGCTACAAGTCTGTTGTGAACAAATATAATAACAGCATTGTTACAACTTGTGGACAAGCTTGCTACAAGCCTGTTACGAACAAATATAATAACAGCATTGTTACAACTTGTTGACAAGCTTGCTACAAGCCTGTTGTGAACAAATATAATAACAGCATTCTTACAACTTGTTGACAAGCTTGCTACAAGCCTGTTGTAAACAAATATAATAACAGCATTGTTACAACTTGTTGACAAGCTTGCTACAAGCCTGTTACGAACAAATATAATAACAGCATTGTTACAACTTGTTGACAAGCTTGCTACAAGCCTGTTGCGAACAAATATAATAACAGAATTGTTACAACTTGTTGACAAGCTTGCTAGAAGTCTGTTTTGAACAAATATTATAACAGCATTGTTACAACTTGTTGAGAAGCTCGGTACAAGCCTTTTCCGAACACATATAATAACAGCATTGTTACAACTTGTTGACAAGCTTGCTACAAGCCTGTTGTGAACAAATGTAATAACAGCATTGTTACAACTTGTTGACAAGCTTGCTACAAGCCTGTTACGAACAAATATAATAACAGCATTTTTACAACTTGTTGACAAGCTTGCTACAAGCCTGTTGTGAACAAATATAATAACAGCACTGTTACAACTTGTTCACAAGCTTGCTACAAGCCTGTTGTGAACAAATATAATAACAGCATTGTTACAACTTGTTGACAAGCTTGCTACAAGCCTGTTGTGAACAAATATAATAACAGCATTGTTACAACTTGTTGACAAGCTTGCTACAAGCCTGTTGCGAACAAATATAATAACAGCATTGTTACAACTTGTTGACAAGCTTGCTACAAGTCTGTTGTGAACAAATATAATAACAGCATTGTTACAACTTGTTGACAAGCTTGCTACAAGTCTGTTGTGAACAAATATGATAACAGCATTGTTACAACTTGTTGACAAGTTTTCTACAAGCCTGTTGTCAACAAATATAATAACAGCATTTTTAAAACTTGTTGACAAGCTTGCTACAAGTCTGTTGTGAACAAATATAATACCAGCATTGTTACAACTGTTTGACAAGCTTGCTACAAGTCTGTTGTCAACAAATGTAATAACAGCATTGTTACAACTTGTTGACAAGTTTGCTACAAGCCTGTTGTGAACAAATATAATAACAGCATTGTTACAACTTGTTGACAAGCTTGCTACAAGCCTGTTGTGAACAAATATAATAACAGCATTCTTACAACTTGTTGACAAGCTTGCTACAAGCCTGTTACGAACAAATATAATAACAACATTGTTACAACTTGTTGACAAGCTTGCTACAAGCCTGTTGTGAACAAATATAATAACAGCATTGTTACAACTTGTTGACAAGCTTGCTACAAGCCTGTTGCGAACAAATATAATAACAGCATTGTTACAACTTGTTGACAACTTTGCTACAAGCCTGTTGTGAACAATATAATAACAGCATTGTTACAACTTGTTGACAAGCTTGCTACAAGCCTTTTGCGAACAGATATAATAACAGCATTGTTACAACTTGTTGACAAGCTTCCTACAAGCCTGTTGCGAACAAATATAATAACAGCATTGTTACAACTTGTTGACAAGCTTGCTACAAGCCTGTTGTGAACAAATATAATAACAGCATTGTTACAACTTGTTGACAAGCTTGCTACAAGCCTGTTGCGAACAAATATAATAACAGCATTGTTACAACTTGTTGACAAGCTTGCTACAAGCCTGTTACGAACAAATATAATAACAGCATTTTTACAACTTGTTGACAAGCTTGCTACAAGCCTGTTGTGAACAAATATAATAACAGCATTTTTACAACTTGTTGACAAGCTTGCTACAAGCCTGTTACGAACAAATATAATAACAGCATTGTTACAACTTGTTGACAAGCTTGCTACAAGTCTGTTGTGAACAAATATAATAACAGCATTGTTACAACTTGTTGACAAGCTTGCTACAAGCCTGTTGTGAACAAATATAATAACAGCATTGTTACAACTTCTTGACAAGCTTGCTACAAGCCTGTTGTGAACAAATATAATAACAGCATTGTTACAACTTGTTGACAAGCTTGCTACAAGCCTGTTACGAACAAATATAACAACAGCATTGTTACAACTTGTTGACAAGCTTGCTACAAGCCTGTTGTGAACAAATATAATAACAGCATTGTTACAACTTGTTGACAAGCTTGCTAAAAGCCTGTTGCGAACAAATATAATAACAGCATTGTTACAACTTGTTGACAAGCTTGCTACAAGCCTGTTGTGAACAAATATAATAACAGCATTGTTACAACTTGTTGACAAGCTTGCTACAAGCCTGTTACGAACAAATATAATGACAGCATTGTTACAACTTGTTGACAAGCTTGCTACAAGCCTGTTACGAACAAATATAATAACAGCATTTTTACAACTTGTTGACAAGCTTGCTACAAGCCTGTTGTGAACAAATATAATAACAGCACTGTTACAACTTGTTCACAAGCTTGCTACAAGCCTGTTGTGAACAAATATAATAACAGCATTGTTACAACTTGTTGACAAGCTTGCTACAAGCCTGTTGTAAACAAATATAATAACAGCATTGTTACAACTTGTTGACAAGCTTGCTACAAGCCTGTTGCGAACAAATATAATAACAGCATTTTTACAACTTGTTGACAACTTGCTACAAGCCCTTTGTGAACAAATATAATAACAGCATTGTTACAACTTGTTGACAAGCTTGCTACAAGCCTGTTGCAAACAAATATAATAACAGCATTGTTACAACTTGTTGACAACTTTGCTACAAGCCTGTTGTGAACAAATATAATAACAGCATTGTTACAACTTGTTGACAAGCTTGCTACAAGCCTGTTACAAACAAATATAATAACAGCATTGTTACAACTTGTTGACAAGCTTGCTACAAGCCTGTTGCGAACAGATATAATAACAGTATTTTTACAACTTGTTGACAAGCTTCGTACAAGCCTGTTACGAACAAATATAATAACAGCATTGTTACAACTCGTTGACAAGCTTGCTACAAGCCTGTTGTGAACAAATATAATAACAGCATTGTTACAACTTGTTGACAACTTTGCTACAAGTCTGTTACGAACAAATATAATAACAGCATTGTTACAACTTGTTGACAAGCTTGCTACAAGCCTGTTGTGAACAAATATAATAACAGCATTGTTACAACTTGTTGACAAGCTTGCTACAAGCCTGTTGCGAACAAATATAATAACAGCATTGTTACAACTTGTTGACAAGCTTGCTACAAGCCTGTTGTGAACAAATATAATAACAGCATTGTTACAACTTGTTGACAACTTTGCTACAAGCCTGTTGTGAAGAAATATAATAACAGCATTGTTACAACTTGTTGACAAGCTTGCTACAAGCATGTTGCGAACAAATATAATAACAGCATTGTTACAACTTGTTCACAACTTTGCTACAAGCCTGTTGTGAACAATATAATAACAGCATTGTTACAACTTGTTGACAAGTTTGCTACAAGCCTATTGTGAACAAATATAATAACAGCATTGTTACAACTTGTTGACAACTTTGCTACAAGCCTGTTGTGAACAAATATAATAACAGCATTGTTACAACTTGTTGACAACTTTGCTACAAGCTTGTTGTGAAGAAATATAATAACAGCATTGTTACAACTTATTGACAACTTTGCTACAAGCCTGTTATGAAGAAATATAATAACAGCATTGTTATAACTTGTTGACAACTTTGCTACAAGCCTGTTTCGAACAAATATAATAACTGCATTGTTACAACTTGTTGACAACTTTGCTACAAGTCTGTTACGAACAAATATAATAACAGCATTGTTACAACTTGTTGACAACTTTGCTACAAGCCTGTTATGAAGAAATATAATAACAGCATTGTTACAACTTGTTGACAAGCTTGCTACAAGCCTGTTTCGAACAAATATAATAACAGCATTGTTACAACTTGTTGACAACTTTGCTACAAGCCTGTTGTGAACAAATATAATAACAGCATTGTTACAACTTGTTGACAAGCTTGCTACAAGCCTGTTACAAACAAATATAATAACAGCATTGTTACAACTTGTTGACAAGCTTGCTACAAGCCTGTTGCGAACAGATATAATAACAGTATTTTTACAACTTGTTGACAAGCTTCGTACAAGCCTGTTACGAACAAATATAATAACAGCATTGTTACAACTCGTTGACAAGCTTGCTACAAGCCTGTTGTGAACAAATATAATAACAGCATTGTTACAACTTGTTGACAACTTTGCTACAAGCCTGTTACGAACAAATATAATAACAGCATTGTTACAACTTGTTGACAAGCTTGCTACAAGCCTGTTGTGAACAAATATAATAACAGCATTGTTACAACTTGTTGACAAGCTTGCTACAAGCCAGTTGTGAACAAATGTAATAACAGCATTGTTACAACTTGTTGACAAGCTTGCTACAAGTCTGTTACGAACAAATATAATAACAACATTGTTACAACTTGTTGACAAGCTTGCTACAAGCCTGTTGTGAACAAATATAATAACAGCATTGTTACAACTTGTTGACAACTTTGCTACAAGCCTGTTGTGAACAAATATAATAACAGCATTGTTACAACTTGTTGACAAGCTTGCTACAAGCCTGTTGCGAACAAATATAATAACAGAATTGTTACAACTTGTTGACAAGCTTGCTAGAAGTCTGTTTTGAACAAATATAATAACAGCATTGTTACAACTTGTTGAGAAGCTCGGTACAAGCCTTTTCCGAACACATATAATAACAGCATTGTTACAACTTGTTGACAAGCTTGCTACAAGTCTGTTGTGAACAAATATAATAACAGCATTGTTACAACTTGTTGACAAGCTTGCTACAAGTCTGTTACGAACAAATATAATAACAGCATTGTTACAACTTGTTGACAAATTTGCTACAAGCCTGTTATGAAGAAATATAATAACAGCATTGTTACAACTTGTTGACAAGCTTGCTACAAGCCTGTTACAAACAAATATAATAACAGCATTGTTACAACTTGTTGACAACTTTGCTACAAGCCTGTTGTGAACAAATATAATAACAGCATTGTTACAACTTGTTGACAAGCTTGCTACAAGCCTGTTGTGAACAAATATAATAACAGCATTGTTACAACTTGTTGACAAGCTTGCTACAAGCCTGTTGTGAACAAATATAATAACAGCATTGTTACAACTTGTTGACAAGCTTGCTACAAGCCTGTTACGAACAAATGTAATAACAGCATTGTTACAACTTGTTGACAAGCTTGCTACAAGCCTGTTGTGAACAAATATAATAACAGCATTGTTACAACTTCTTGACAAGCTTGCTACAAGCCTGTTGTGAACAAATATAATAACAGCATTGTTACAACTTGTTGACAAGCTTGCTACAAGCCTGTTACGAACAAATATAATAACAGCATTGTTGTAACTTGTTGACAACTTTGCTACAAGCCTGTTGCGAACAAATACAATAACAGCATTGTTGCAACTTGTTGACAACTTTGCTACAAGCCTGTTGCGAACAAATATAATAACAGCATTGTTACAACTTGTTGACAAGCTTGCTAGAAGCCTGTTTCGAACAAATATAATAACAGCATTGTTACAACTTGTTGACAACTTTGCTACAAGCCTGTTGTGAACAAATATAATAACAGCATTGTTACAACTTGTTGACAAGCTTGCTACAAGCCTGTTTCGAACAAATATAATAACAGCATTATTACAACTTGTTGACAACTTTGCTACAAGCCTGTTGTGAACAAATATAATAACAGCATTGTTACAACTTGTTGACAAGCTTGCTACAAGCCTGTTGCAAACAAATATAATAACAGCATTGTTACAACTTGTTGACAACTTTGCTACAAGCCTGTTGTGAACAATATAATAACAGCATTGTTACAACTTGTTGACAATCTTGCTACAAGCCTGTTGCGAACAAATATAATAACAGCATTGTTACAACTTGTTCACAACTTTGCTACAAGCCTGTTGTGAACAATATAATAACAGCATTGTTACAACTTGTTGACAAGTTTGCTACAAGCCTGTTGTGAACAAATATAATAACAGCATTGTTACAACTTGTTGACAACTTTGCTACAAGCCTGTTGTGAACAAATATAATAACAGCATTGTTACAACTTGTTGACAAGCTTGCTACAAGCCTGTTGTGAACAAATATAATAACAGCATTGTTACAACTTGTTGACAACTTTGCTACAAGCCTGTTATGAAGAAATATAATAACAGCATTGTTACAACTTGTTGACAAGCTTGCTACAGCTTGTTTCGAACAAATATAATAACAGCATTGTTACAACTTGTTGACAACTTTGCTACAAGTCTGTTACGAACAAATATAATAACAGCATTGTTACAACTTGTTGACTACTTTGCTAAAAGCCTGTTGCGAACAAATATAATAACAGCATTGTTACAACTTGTTGACAACTTTGCTAAAAGCCTGTTGTGAACAAATATAATAACAGCATTGTTACAACTTGTTGACAAGCTTGCTACAAGCCTGTTGTGAAGAAATATAATAACAGCATTGTTACAACTTGTTGACAAGCTTGCTACAAGCCTGTTACGAACAAATATAATAACAGCATTGTTGTAACTTGTTGACAACTTTGCTACAAGCCTGTTGTGAACAAATATAATAACAGCATTGTTACAACTTGTTGACAACTTTGCTACAAGTCTGTTATGAACAAATATAATAACAGCATTGTTACAACTTGTTGCCAAGCTTGCTACA